>JADDOH010005866.1:0-62832 GCA_016648135.1 Agrypnia vestita
AAATAAAAATAATAAAATTGATTGAATATGTAATCCACATATATGGTTTCGGGACCAGTAAATATTAGAAAACTAAAAAAACTTGTTGATTCTCTGCCAAAACGTGTTGAAGAAGTTATAAAATCCAAAGGAGGACATATTTCCTATTAAAACAATTTAAATTGTATTCTTTTCTCTGCTTTCTTCAACTACCTATAACTAATAAATGTTGTGTTTTTTTTCAAATTATCGCTTGTGTTCACATTAATTCGCACAGTACTGTATGTTCAATATTATCTTCGACGGATTACCAAGTAGATAGCTACTGAAAAATAGTAGGCTTTTTTATTTTAATTTCGATTAGTTATTCGTCATATCACACAAATTTGAATGCGCGAGTTTGATTTTAGGTAATTTTTGTGCCTCATCTGCATTTTTTTTAATATTGTTTTTTTTTTCAATAAGTTATCTTCAGGGTCTCCATTCTTATAAACTGGGATTACTAATGTTTGTTTATATATTGTAGGGAATATACCACACCGAAGGCTTGTTTTATTATGTGTGCAATTGGGATGTTTATAATAGAGCTTGATTGTTTTAGTAAATCAGTTGTTACTTTGTCGTATCCTGGCGATGATCCTCCTTTTAAATTCATAATAATTTTTTTTATTTCATCTGGGTTGGTTAATTGGAATGTTGTGAGTTTATCACATTCCGATATCTGTAGATTATTTATTGGAAGAGAAAAATTGTTGTTGGGTATTTTTTTCGCCAAGTTTAGTCCCACATTAATGAAAAAATTATTGAAGATATTTGCGCATTTTTCTGGGTGTTCTTGAACATTTATAATATTATTGTCAAATTTTATAGTTTTTATTTTATTTTTATTAACATTTTTTTTCGGTTATTTCGTTAATTGTTGACCAAAGTTTTTTGGTGTCGAAATTAGAAACTTCCACCTTTTTTATGAAATATTCCTCTTTGGTTTTTTTTTTTATTAGTGATGTCAATTTATTTCTGTATTTTTTATAATATCTCCTTAAGCCTTCATCATTGGGGTATTTTATTGTTGATTTAAAAATATCATATTTATTACGTATTGAAACTACTAAGCCGTGAGTAATCCATGGTTTTATTTTACGGAACTTAGATTTGTGGTTATATATTTTTAGAATTTTGGATGAATTTATATATTTTTGAATAATTTTTTGAAAGTTTATAGAACATATTTCTGGATCTTCTAAGTTTAGTACTGATAACCAATTTTCTGTTGCTAATTTGTCACAAAATAATTTTAAATTAAAAGTAGTTTTTTTTGTATACCTTTTTTATCAGCTATGTGCGGGTGAGTATTTTGTTTATAATGCGTAAATATGCAGGAGTAATGGTCAGTTATACAAGTTTGCCATATGATGGTCATAATGTTGTCGAGTTCATTTGAGTTTGTTAGCATAATATGATCTATTGCAGAAGGTTTTTGGTGCGGTACAATTCTAGTATAATTATTTATGCACGATTTATAGTTCAACTCTGCAAGCATATTGAGATACTCATTTTTAGTTTTATCATGGCAGTCATCTGCAATATTTATGTTTATATCGCCCGTTAAAATAGTAAAATTGTTTTTAGAGTTTATTAATAATTGGTATAATTCTTCAATAAAAAAATTTGTGTCAGAATTTGGAGATCTGTAAATGCCGATTATGCGATAAAGGATTTTATTTTTATTTTTTCGAATATATTCATACGTGAACAAACTTCCTAATGTAGGTGTGAGGAAATCAGATTACCACATAAAATTAATTCTGCATGATATTTGACCTCCATACACAGAGTGTAACAGAACTAGGTAATCCACAATACTTTACAGGTGGATTCCTGCTATGATTATGAGTGAAAAATGTTCAAGCAACTATGACCTAATATCAATAGTTATGGAGATATGCGACATTAAAGTTTGCATTTTTTTTCAATATTTCTGGCTTATTTTTTTACAAAACGTTGAAGTATCATTACAGTAACTTATATCGATTACATAAAAAACATTCGTTTCAATAAAAGTTTAATAAAATAACAAAAACCCTGCAAAATATTGGAATGTTTCCCCATTAGATTGGAAGATTTTTATTATACTATTTGACTTGTATTAAAGGTAATGAATTTTTCATATTAGATATAAGTTACTGTAATGATATTCCAACGTTTTGCAAAAATATTTTTTTTGACTCATAATCATAGCAGGAATCTACCTGTAAAATATTGTGGACCAGTTCTGTTACATTCTATATACCTACATTATCAAATGTGCGTGATTATAACCCTAATATATATCTAGTCTAGATATATTATATTATCAATGATTATGTTTACTTGCAAATGTAAAATCTACCTCATTAAACGTGCGATATCTGATCTGTATATTTGTTTTATTTACCTACATGATACCTGAAAAAACAATAAAAATTTCCAAGTATTTATTACAGTAGGTAGATAAAAAATCCCGATATATTATGTCCACTGTACTCTTTTGTCTTCCTGTCCTTTATGTACCTAGTAAATAATTAGGCACAGCTCATATGTGAGGTTGTCTGTTTGATAATTGATACGTAAGAGGAGAATGCAGTATTTTATTAGAGATTGAAAGGAAGGTACATTTTGCTGAAGTTAAATGTGTGTAAAAAATAACGAGGAAATCTGCCGATTTCAATATTTGTATTTTGGAAATTTGCAGTAGTACCATACTTTATCTAAATATTAGAATAATAGTTTTTGTGTAAATGTGTAAATTTATATCAAAGTGAAAAAATAGTAGTAGAAAAAATAGAACATGCGTGACATATGTGACGATAAGTTTCGTCACAGGTAAAATATTCAAAATTGAAATAAATAAAATATATCTTCAAGTTTGTGTTTACTGGGGTATTATGCCGTGTTGTTACGACCTTTCGGGCCGACGTTTCGGATCCCATTGCAGGGTCCTCCTTTTAAATTCATAATAATTTTTTTTATTTCATCTGGGTTGGTTAATTGGAATGTTGTGAGTTTATCACATTCCGATATCTGTAGATTATTTATTGGAAGAGAAAAATTGTTGTTGGGTATTTTTTTCGCCAAGTTTAGTCCCACATTAATGAAAAAATTATTGAAGATATTTGCAAGATATTTGTTATTATTACGTCTTTAAAATATCATTTGAAGATATTTTAAAGACGTAACAGAAGAAATGAGCTCAGAAAAAAATATCACGATTTCTGAAATAATATTATTATCAAATGCACTAAATGATACGTGCAAGTATTTCGCCCGCTACACGTACTAGTGACCCGGTAGCGGCATCCCCAGAGAGCATAAAATAATAAATCTTCCTTCGGCATCCCGCACAAAAAGTGTAATTGGTAAAAGCGGCAACGTCGCGCGTCGCACTGTTTACGAGGAGTTGCGATAGTTAGGAAAATGTAAATAAAATTATGTATATCATGGGACGCCCGATAATTGATAATGTGGATTGGAGTCCAAATTGATTACACTACGCTTGTTAATATACGAATATTTGTATATCAATAAAATGTAAAAATTTCAGAAAAATAAGTTGTAAAGGACTTATAGTATTGCCTTAGTGACTAATATTCGATGTAAAAATAAGTGAAATTTTAGTGGAACTGGTGGACGTCACAATAATGCAAAATAAAAGGACGCACAATAGGTAGCGTGATGTATATATATGTATATATATATATATATGTTATAATGAAGGTTTTCACGGGTGTTAGAAATGTTAGTATTGATTTCTTTGGGGGTAACCCGCGTCAAAATCTGGTCCTCAGAAGGACCATTCGTCAACCGACGTTTCGCCTGAATCACAACAGGCATCTTCAGGTTGCTTGTTAATAAATTTCCGTCACGAGGGGCAGTGCGAACACGTCCGTTCGTATCGGAAGCTTATTACCAAGTGAGGTCTGGTAAGTTAAAGTCTAAATTTGGGTACTGTAGTCATTATTGGCCTTAATGATTTTCGGGAATTTTGTATTAAATAATGGGTGATCCCGGTCGTTGCTGGCCTTAATGGCGTTTGTTTGGCTCCTTGTGACGCGCCTTACACTTGATGTTGCTTCTATTGTGTCGGTGGTTATATTTAATTGATTTTTGCGCGCTAATATATTATTTTTATTTTTACTAAGAAATCTACTGTTGAATAAAATGCTTTTCCATGCCGTTGGGAGACGTATACCATCATCTCTATTGTTGATAATATTTATTCTTTTATATATCTCTATAGCTTCTCTAAATATCCTTACTGTTTCGTTTTGGACGTTCGCTATTATTCGTGTATTATTAAAGTCTATGCTGTGGCCTTCTTCGAGCGTGTGTTGGACGAGCGACGATGTTAGTTTTTTGTTGGTCATATCAACTCTATGTTCAGCAACCCTAGCAGATATCTTTCTGTTGCTTTTTCCAACATATGTCTGGTCGCACGATCCACATGGTATTTCGTATACACCATGGGACTCTAGGTGTATTTTGTCTTTTACACTGCGTAGAAGGCTAGATATTTTGTTTTCAGTCCTAAATATCGTTCTTATGTTATATTTTCTTAGTAGACGGCTGAGTTTATCTGTTGTCCCTCTTATATATGGTAAAAAGGCTGTTGATAAAGGTTTTTCCGTAATATCTTTAACTGTTTTATTTCTATTTTCAATGTCCGACTGGCGTTTAACTACTTTGTTAACTATTTGTTTAGAGAATCCATTACATTGTAGCGTATTTTTAAGATGGTTTATTTCTTCATTACGATGGTCGGAGTCGGATATTTTTATTGCTCTTGACACCAATGTATTTGCAACTGATGCAATTTGCGCCGGGTGATGGTTAGAAGATGCATGGAGATACCTGTCTGTGTGCGTAGCCTTTCTGTAAACAGTGTGGCCGAGACTGCCGTTATCTTTTTTGAGCACTAGGACATCAAGGAAAGGTATTTCATTGTTATTTTCCATTTCTCCCCAAAGAAATCAATACTAACATATATATATATATATATTATATATATAATATATATATATATATATATATATATATATATATAATATATATATATATATATGTATATCTAAATCTATCTGAGATGGCAAAATCTGAGTTGGCAACACTACGCACAACCAAAATGATATCATTTGATAATAAGACAGATATAGGATACTTTTGGTTTAGATCCAGATTGAAATTGAACTAAGTACATTACTTCAATCAAGCGATGCGAGATTCGTGAACACAATTTTTATGAATTTTGCAGACGTTGATTATTCAGGACAGGATTTTTGCAGGCCAGATATATTTTTGATATTATATTTGAAAAAAATATTCAAGGTATTTGGATTGTTGATATTTTAAATGCTTAGTTATACCTAATGCCAAAAAGATTTTTTTATCCGTGAAAATCCTGCCTGGAATAATCACCGAACAGTACCTAAGTAATGTTTATCTAAACGAAACCAAATTCCATAATATTACAAATATGCATCCTGGCTCATATGTTCTATAATTGTCAGATGCCTGATAAATATTGTGCTCAAATTTAATATCTTTTATTGTGAGATCTATTTTTCATTTTCAGCAATAAATATAATTTTATTTTTCGAAAAAAAAAAGTTTTGTTTGTTCCCGCAGTCGTCAGATATCTAAAAAACCCGAGTGCGCGTTTTTTCAGCCGACACCTTATTTCTCGATTCGTATTCGTTTTGCGGTGTCGATGTCTCCTATTTAATTTAGGAGTTAAAATAGGACCACAAAATGAATAAAAATCACCTAGTGAAGTGCCGCCTTTATACTTTCTACGCTTTAAGAATTACGTGTACAAATTGATGGTTTCACCGACATATTTTCTATGCTTTGAGTAATGCGCGCATTCGTGAACAAAATATATTTTCACAGATAATGTGTAGTGAATCTGAGAATTCATTGATTTACGTGTTTTCACTGCCCACACGCTGCCCGACCGGGAACAGTACATTTCTACTAGTGAAAGTATAGTCTCACTAAAAATGCAAATTCGCTGTAGCATATACATAAAATATATTTTTTTTACATATATAAAGCTTAAATTACGGTGATGAATCTGTACTAAAATAATTAAGAAATGTTCAATATCTTCAACTTACGTCAACGTAAAATCGGTGACATCGCATCTCATGTTTTTGATTGCAACGCGCCACATTTGACAGATTTTCCGCACGTGTGTTTGTTCTCCCTGCTGTCCGCCGTGGAATATAGTAGGTATGTGACGGCTAAATTCGGTTGCGGATTTGACGCGACGTCAAAGACGCGACAGAAGAAACGCGTAGTGTGGCGCCGACCTTAATGAGTTACAAAAAACGGATCTAATTTAATTTAGCATTAAAAAATATCATGAATTTTCTTCGCGCCCGGGAAAATATTAAGGTAGTCTGAAATCAAACGTAATTAAAATAAAGAAAATCGTAATTAATCACAAATAAAAGGACGTTGCTCAAGGCGGTATGTATGTGTACACCTAAATTGTGTAGAAATCATCAAAAGGGATAAATTTTTAAAATGAAGTCAAATAGAATACTATTTACAAATGGTTATTTTTTACAAATGTGCAATCTTTACCAAGCCAGGGAAAGTAGATACAGTAGCTTTTTGTATTTTTTTTCATATTCGTGAAGTTTTTAATTTGTCAATATCCACCGATTTATATTTAAATTTTTTGACAGTGCTAATTTTTTTTTATAATTTTGGTGGTTTTTATTGTTTTCTGACCCTCAGGTACTATGTAAAATGTCCTTAAATTGTCATATTATATAAACGAAAATTTAATTGAAACACAAAATTAGAAAGTGTAAAAGAGTAGCTTGTTGGTCTTGTGGTTAGGACACTGGCCTCGTGATCCAAAGGTTGCGGGTTCGAACCTCACTCCAGACTAGCAAGTTAGTCCTATTTTCAAAGCACAAGCGCTTAGCTTAGTTTGAAAATAGTAAGAATATTGATGTGACACGTATTCCGTGTTCACATCTCTATTTTTAAAAAAAATAATAATAATAATTTATGAAAATATTGAAATCACTGTTAAATGTTTTCACGCCTAATAAGTTTTTATTTGCTTGTCCCTTGAAAAACGTATTAAGAGAGTTTCACTGGAGAGTTTCATTTCGCCAATGTTGAACTAATTTATTATCAAACTCCCCTATTTCTTCAGTAAAAATAAATAAATATTATTGAGAAAAAAATCAAAAAGTCCACCTTGCAGCTCTTCATGTTCCGCCAAGCGAATGCGCCGTCGTGTATTACTTTCAATCAACTTGGAAAAGGTGCTTCGATTTTGGCAGGAATTTTAAAATTATCAAATTGGCTACTATTTCTTCGCGATTTTTCCTTTCCTCTCAGTTTAATTATCCAAATATTTAATAAATATGTTTTAAATTTAAATAGTTAATGCTTTATATGTTTTGCGAACTAAAAGAAATTTAAATTTATAATGAAACACTAGAGACAAAATTAAATACGTAATGGACTAAAAATGTAATACAAGGACGCGACAATACTATGCACAGTCCTGTCTAAAATCTCAAAAGAGTGTCAGTTTTCACGAAATTCACAAATGCACACAAAAGTCAACATGTATGTCAATGACGTAATATATACGCACGATTTGACTAACACACAAAAATAAACATATTATAAAAATTAAAACTACGAAACTGGGTGCACAATGTGACTAAACTTCAACTCGCCTTTTGGCGGGATTTTCGTCTTAGCCAGCCGTTGGGGTTGTATTTACTGCTATACAGATGGTCAAAGCCTTGTGATTAGTCAGTACCTACAAGGATTAGCAGCCGGCGCAAATGCGCAGGTATAAAAACATTCTCAAATGTTCATATTTACACAAATGACTTTGTGTCAAATTTTATAATTTTGTCTGAAAATATTTTTATATTTGGAATTAGCTATTTTTTCAAATTATAGGTAGCATTTTGTATGAAAATTCATTTGAGGGGGATAAGATAAGATTAATTTTTCAAATTATACTGAATTTTGAATTATAGTTGTTTGTATTAACGAGCTTTTACTTACGTTTTAATAACCTTTGTTCTAATATAAAATAATAAACTGAATAATATTTACAATAATTAAGAACACATAATCATTATAACTGAAAGGCCGCCTCCATAAAATTCGTTTTCAGTGGGTTAGAAATTACCCTTAGTTATAAAATATTTATATATGCACACAATATTTTCTAATGAGTGCAAATAAAAAAAATCTGATATAAATTAATAATAAAAATTCACATTTATCGTGATCACAATGTAATCTCGTATTTTTTGTGCATCTTGTAATAAATAATATTTCATCGCTGTGTATATAATTAAGCCTATGTGGCGGTTTTGGCAAAAATTACTTATTCTTATTCATTCAACGCATATTTTTTTCTCTATCATCAACAATAAAGCTTGTGTAAAAATAATTTACTGGGCCTTTATTAAGACTATATCAAATAAATCCTATGTGCCAAATTAATCCTATATAACGAATGTCACATAAGGTGTTTTGAATTGTTTGTCTTTGCTCTTTTTAGCACTATTTCTATTTCTATTCACTATTTCTAGTCTGTGGTGATTTTGACAGTACGCATTTGTCACAGTTTGGAGTGATGTTTTAGTGACAAAGAAGTGAATTATATTACATTTCAGACCAGATAAACTCTGACGCCGGACTCCTATTTAATGACACCCTGGAAGAGTTTTCTTCCCTGGCTGCAGTACTATCCCGCATGGAAGAGTGGCGGCAGCAGGATATGCCGGCCTATGTGGAGGCCTACGCGGGCCTCTGCCTGCCCAAGCTGGCGGGTCCCTTCCTGAGGCTTAAGGTACAACCCACTCCAATAAATATATACAGTAGTACAGTATAATAAATATATACAGCAGTACAGTACAATAAATATATATCTCGATTATCCGGGGTCGCATTAACCAGGTTGCAGATTACCCGGGACTATAAATTTTTTTTTTTAAATATTCAAAAATTCTTTATAAAATGTAAAAATATTTTTCCTAATAATTAAATAATATTACGTAAGTAAAATATAAAGCTCATTAAGTTATGGACATGCAAAATTGCGAAATTTTGACCATCCCGTATCGCAAAATTTCAGGAATCCCTGTCAGTAGTGTATTTGTTTGTTTGTGATTGATTATGTGTAGTTTTTTTCTCCATTTTGAGTCATGTGTAAATTTTACGTAAGTGTTATCGTGCAGCAAGTGAATGCCTGTTTTAAAGTTTTCCAATTAATTGTGACCATATCTAAATGTAAAAATATTGAACAAAACTTTTAAGAACTGAACAATCAGAAATTGGAAATGGAATGTTTTTGTAAGGTTTTAATCATTTTATCCGACTTGTGTATTAAAGTGAATGAACTTTTAATATAAGTTATTTTCATGATGGCCCAACATTTAACAGAAAATAAGTCAGAAACTTCGATGATGTTTATTTTCATATCTATTCATATCAGCACATTGTTGGTTGAACATTCTCGACTCATAATTTAGGCAGGAATCTACCGGTAAAGTATTGTGGACTAGCTCTGTTACACCCTGTATTAAAATTTAAATACTGAAATTATAATGTGTATTAAAAATGTTGACACAACTATTAAAAATGTATATGACATACGAGTGGATCATCATGGATAAGTTTTTTTACTTAATAAGACAATGCTCCAGGAAATTGTGCGGTTTTATTACATTAAATTAAAATCTGATAAAATACAATGTTTTCAGTTGCTTCTATGGAACCCCATAGCAGATGAGAATGCCCTGGACTGGGAAAAGATGCAGTGGTACAGGTATACCTTTTGTTTTGAAAAATGACATACTATGCAATCTGTCAATGGCTCATTAAGCATAGTGTAATTGGGTGGGGAGGAGCAACTATAACTCCCAAATGATCCATTAACAGCAAAAAAAACCATTATAAAAGCAATCCTTAATGTGATGATGATGAAAAAGTTATCTTAATCAATTATGTACATGGTTACACATTTATTTTAACCGTTATTTGCGATTTGTATCGATGATTGGTGACAGCAGAGGCATGCAGCGCACACAACCAAAAAAGCTACGCATTGCTATAGATTCTGGGAAACAAATATTAATTAAATAATCCTTAGCTTATGAAAAAGAATTTAAAATTCTATCAGTAATCTGTGTTGCGGCTGTTTCAGCACACGGCTTCATATCAATGCTTCTCATATTTTAGTTGTTTGCTCACATCAAATTTTTTTCTTCTATTATAAGAAAGTCATAAATTGAATATTTTTTTACTGGAAACATAATCTGTTCGTTCTATGTATTTGGCAAGTCTATTTTTCATATCTAAAATAAAAAGTTTTTATATATCACTCTATAGTGTGTTACTTCGAAAGGTCTAGTTTTTGGTGAGAACTGTGCACACGTCACTCACGTATTAATGTAAATTAATTTAAAATATTCAATATAGAATTTCCAACATTTTATGGAAAATAAGTCAAGAAATTTTGGAAAAAAATGGTAGGAGCGTGTACTCATGTACTGTAGATGTCTTACTTATTTCGCGTGATTGTGATAATTGAAATTTAGACATTGGTTAGAAATGTATATATTAATACAATAATAAATTGTCTAGGGAGATGATAAATATAATTGATAACACTTTAAGGGGTTATATACAGTCAGGAGGCCCAAAAGAAGCGATTTTTCAAGAATTTTTTCTGAGAAGACTTTTAAATTTATTAATATGCAAATTTGTATACATATTATGATTACTTTTAACTGTATTTTAACATTTTTGTATTTGTAAAATAATAATTTTGAAAGCTGCTATAGCTGTTCTCCAAGAGCTCCTCTCAAAAAAGGCATCTTGCGGTGACAACGATATCTCTTAACTGGATCATCTAAAATGAAATAACTAAACGGATTTCGTCAAAATAATGTATTATCTATACTCGAGCCATCATAAGATTGCATTTTTGACAGATCGTAATAGTGTTGTGACAAACTTAAAATCATTAACGAAATAATTCAGTCGAAAAAAAAATTCGTCGCACGGTGTGAGTTGAGAAAGTCTTTGGACATAATTAAAGGTTATAGAAGAATAATAAAACACATTTTTCTTAGATAAAAATATTTACTTGAATGTTTCAATCGCTGCTATCATTTCCTAAATTAATTATAATATCATTATCTAAAATATTATCGATTCTAATATCTCTTTCGTAATCTTCCTTTATTCGTCGCACGGTTCTATTCACTACATTAGCCCAGTCTGTTTGAGTTGTACGTTGACAAGCTTCTTCTAATAATTTTAACATTTTTGATGTCGTAAATGGAGGTTCTGTATTATGCCTTGCTGCATATCCCTTGATTTGAGCCCATATCAATTCAATTGCATTGTATTCGCAATGGTAAGACGGTAATCGTATTACTTGGTGCCCATATTCCGATGCGATTTCATCAATGACGTACCGTGATTTTGCCGGCTTGTTTTATTTTAATAATTGAAGTAACTCCGCTTTCAACATGTCCATATTTGCATCTATGCCATTTTTTTAAAGCCACGCAACGATATCAGCTTTCTTTTGGGACTGAGCAGGCGGCTTATCGATCTTCATCGAGTGGTACGGGGCATTGTCCATTATTATTATAGATGGTTCGGGAAGGCTACACAACTTTGAAATGTCAAGCGCATCAGCTACGCGATCAAGCACTGACGTCACCGGTAATAATGGCCCACCATTTTGAGCTTCACGTTCGAAATAATCACAAAGTTTTACAACGAACCCACGTGCCTGACACAAAACAGTTTTCTTTGAGTGCTTCGGCATAATGACGAGAATCAAACAAAAATCATTAACAAAGTCCAAATTAACGAGCAGGGGTCAAAATATAAAAGTATCAATGTCCGAAATCTAAAGCCAGGTAAAAAACAATATCGTAATCACAGCGTGCACACATTCGTTCTTTCCGTAACAACGTTAAAACAAAACTGTCAAAACCTTACAGTATCTACAATATATAGAGGGATAATAAAGCATTTTACCAAACCTTTATACGTGGTAAAATAGAGCTTACTCAGTTTAAACAATATGGCGACACATGAGAGAAAAAGAGACAAAAAAACATCACCCGGTCTGATCCGTCTTTTATTGTTTTGTAGCCATTTTCTTTGCCCTCTAATAAAGCCATAGAAAAAGATCATATTTAGAGGGCACAATCGATCTGTCATTGTGTTATTTTGGATACTTATTCTGCGTATTCTACGCATATTATACAGGCAATCAATATCCTATAACATTTTGAATCATTTCGTTCATTCCATATTTAATGTTGATGGACAAAGTATAGCATTTGTCCTCCAATGTTTAGCTGTCGTTAATTACGAAACTTCATGTAAGTCTAAACGTCAAAAGGGCCATCATAGAGTGGCCGTACTGTAGTAATTAATCGAAGGAGTAAGCAAAATAATTTTTTTTGACAAAATGGCTACTTCTCAAAAAAAAAACGATTTTTGACCAAAATTTTGGCCTTAAATTGTTTATAAAAAAAAAATATTTATAGGCGAGAAAAAACCTTCAATTAATTACTAAAAAATATACTTAAGAAGCTTGTGTTAAAATTTGAGACTGATCGGTTGAGCCGTTTCCGAGAAATCTTTGTAACCGATGTTAAAGAGACATTTTTGAGAAAAACGGCTATAAAGTGTCAAAAGCGCTTTACATAGAGTAAAAAACATTTTTTTCAACTTGCATCGAGTCATCTATTCCAGGGCCATATTTTCACTTTATTCATCTGAATACATTGGAAGGGAACATTTAGAATGGACAGGTAAATAAAAGGTACAGCGTTTACAATAGGTAGGTAAAAATAAAAGCAACTCTCTCTAGGTGTGCGTGCGCTGGCGCTCCGGCCTCGCGAACGCTTACAAATATGCGCGTAACTTTGATTGAATTTAAATTTTCTGTGTGTTTACTTAAAGATGTGTACATTATGAAATTTAAATTAAAAAAAAATCGATTTTTTGAAAATTCTAACTGTATATAACCCCTTAATGTAGTTAAATTAATAATATTTATTTTTGAAGTGTTACAAATGTAACTATCGATTGTGATAGCTAAAACAAGAGATAAATGTCTTCGAATCAATGTTTCACGACGATT
Organism: Agrypnia vestita; assembly: GCA_016648135.1. Lineage (NCBI taxonomy): Eukaryota > Metazoa > Arthropoda > Insecta > Trichoptera > Phryganeidae > Agrypnia > Agrypnia vestita. The sequence goes on from JADDOH010005866.1 coordinate 13,187, forward strand.
CAAAGATATTTATCGCCGCAGAATTGTAGATATACGATGCGACGAATCAAGAAACGTGTGCATTTCAAAAAAGGTCCAAGAGCCCTAGTACCTACCCACTCATGTTTTATTGATTTCTACCAAAAACGGTTCCGTATTCAAAAGTTTCAAAACTATACAACTTTGACAGCCGCATAGAATGTCAAATGAATGAATGTGTTTTTTTGTCTTGAAAACATCCGACAGTTACGTTATATTTTCAATAAATAGTGTATCAAATATCACTTAATTATTTTTGGCATGGTGACAAACAAAAAATTTCTTCAAAAATTATAGAAACATTTGTGAACTCGCATGTCAACAGGATCTGACAGCTGACACGAATTCAATATGGCGTCGTTAGTTCTGGTATCGCATTTCTGCTACATGCTGCGTGCACAACTTTCTTGACAATAATTTTTTTCCCTGAATGCGCCAAAGGAAGTATAACTTCAAAAATGCAAACTTTGAAGTTGTTAATCTCCATAGCTATTGATATTGAGCTATTGTTGAACAATTTCAACTGAAATTCTTAAAATGTGTGAGTCTCTGAAGCATTACAGATTAGATCTGAAAAGAAAGAAAACCTATATGTATATTTTATACATAGAGGTTTTTCAAAAATACATAAAAAATATTAATAAAACCTTTTTCCTTTACAGAGGCTTGATGTTGTATGGGCTGTCTGAAGAGAATGTGGAGACAGAGCAGAGTCTAAGCAAGGACCCCGACATAAACCTCATTCCCAGCATTGTCATTAAAGTAATCATTCCCAAACTAACTGGTGAGTTCACACAACCCTTATAATCACAACATGCTTTTTCAAAAATGTAAGAACATTTTTATTACAGTTTTGAAGAATATTTTTTTATTCCTGTATCTAAATTACATCAAAATATTGCGAATTGTCTAGCATGATGGACCTGGGCAATTTTTTCGATCGAACTGGACAGTTCATTTGTTCTTCAAACAAATTCTTGAAATCTTCAAAATTTCTTGAAATTGTTTACTAAAATAACTTTATTTGTATTTTGACAAAAGTGTCAAATAGATTAATGTAATTCCAAATGAATATTACAGTGAAACTCTCTTAATACGTTTTTCAAGGGACCAGCAAATAATAACTTATTAGGCGTGAAACATATTAAAAGTGATTTCAACTTTTTCATATATTATTTACACTTATAATTTTGTGTTTTAATTCAATTTTCTTTTATATAATATGACAATTTAAGGACATTTTATTTAAAAAAATTAAATTTGTAACATTAAATAATATAAATTTGTAAAATATCACCTATGTAAATAGTACCCTAGGTTCAGAAAATAATAAGAACTACCAAAACAATAAAAAAAATTAGCACTGTTATAAAAATATTTTATTAATAACCACACTAAAAAGAAACCATAAAATAATTTATGTAGGTAGGTATTTCACTACCTATGGACAAACCTTGATTTTAAAAGAAATTATACAAGTTATCTAAATTACTATTGCAAAAAAAATACCTGTCTTAAACTAATAATATTATTAAAGGAAAAATCAATCAGAATTTAAATATAAATCGGTGTATATTGACAAAACATAAACCTCACGAATACGAAAAAAAAATGAAAATTACCTGTATCTACTTCCCCTGGCTTGGTAAAGATTGCATATTTGTAAAAAAGAACCATTTGTAAATAGTATTCTACTTGACTTTATTTTAAAAATGTATCCCTTTTGATGATTTCTACATAATTTAGATGTACATTCAACATATTACCTTGAGCAAACTGAATGGGGCAAAGTCCAAAAAAACCCGCCAATTCAGGGGCGAACTCGGCGAACTTAACACAACAATACATTAAATAATATTCTTTTGAGATTAATAACGATTTTCTTTATTTTAATTATGTTTGATTTCACAATATGTACCTTAATATTTTCCCGGGCGCCAAGAATATTCGTGATATTTTTTATTGTTAAATCAAATTTGATCCGTTTTTGTAACTCAATTAGAAAACAATCGGAGATATTACGTAATTAATATTCCCGATTGTTTTCTCGAAAAAATACAACCAAAATGAGAACAATTTCGTTAACGCGAATTAATTTTGCACTGACGTTGATTGATTTTGTGATTGCGACTACTTTTATAAAAAATTATCATAAATAATCGCCGGATAAATTTATTTATTATATATTATTTCACTTGTCAGTATTCAACCTTTCTGTTTTATTTTATAATTTTATCAATAGATTTCCAAATATCTTGTTGTTCAAGAGACAAGTTTATTCATGGATAAACGCTAACCGTCAATCGTTTTATTTTATTTCTCAAGAAACTTATCAAATCAAGCTAATCAAAACTAAACTGGAAGTAATGAATGGCTCCCAATGATATCTACGAAAATAAATCAATAAAATTTCAGCATTTTAATGAAAATAATTTGAAAACAGAATTATTTTTTAGGAATGAAAAGGAGTAACGGAGTAAAAATAATCAAAGAATAATTAATATAAGCAAGTTTTAACGATTATTTGCGCTGATCACCGCTGACTATAAACACGTAACTCGCCAGTCGCGTATGCCGACATCGCGCGAATATTGCTTTATGATATACGAGTACATGAATTATAAATTGAGTAATTTAAGTGATTAATTGTCTTTAAACTCAATTTGTTTAATTAACATTGTACGTCCCGTGACTTCACGCGACGCGAGACCAGCGCCACATTGCGCAGACCTTCCGTTGCAGATCTTCTGCGGCGGGACGCCGCTACATTTTTTTCCATCATATAATACGCACTTATCAAACGTACTGCGCGGACATTCGACGAAATCACGCGACATCTGCGTAGTGTGGCGCTGGCCTTTGTTTCACCGAATTTATCGGCAGTTATTTCACGCGTTTGAAATGATGTTGAATGATTTTAATGAGCTAAATAAATAATTAAAAATAAAGATTATAATCGATATAAATACTTGAAAATTTTAATTAAATTCCGGTATATTTTTGACGTTAAATATTGATGAAAATGAAACAAAATATTACAGCAGTGCCGAAGAGGCATCTGGAATTGTAAATTATCAGGTGCACCTGCTAATACAATTGTGTATTCTCAGAAATGGATTTTTCGGTCAATTAAATTTTTTTGCATAGTTAAGAAAGAAAATAAATCAAAAATTAGTGTCACCAATGCGGCTCTGCGAGCATTATAGGAGTATATTTGAAAGCCAAGCTTTCTTTCTTTATATTGGGGATTAAGTTTTATTGTCTCGCCTTTTCAAATAATACAGTTTTTGTCAAACTACTTTTATGGCTCTGCAAGAATTATCTATTGTAAGCTGCCTATTTTGTGAATTTTGAAATTTATTTGGGTTAATTGTTTTATTAGCCTATTCAAATACTGCAGCCTTTTTTCAGCAGCTAGAACTTTTGTGACACCCAAAACCAATTAATTTTTACTGCGCCCACTTTTCATTTTTAGGAATGTTGAACAAAATTTCCTCTTGAAAAACGTATTATGAAGATTTATTTGTATGAATAAATTGAGTTCAGCTAAAAATATTAGCACTACTTAGGCGAGAAACGAAAATAAGCGGGAAACGTATTAAGCCTAAAAAAAATATCAGATTTGTATGGGACTTTTTCGGGACCGCAGAATTTAAACTTATTTAGCGGGAGAACTTATTAAAAGTGAATTTATTAAGCGAGTTTCACTGTATATCAAACATAAACCATTATGTATTTTGTTAGTTGCAATCCAAACCTTTATTGCATTTTTGTAACGTGTTCGCTTGTTCACAGAATTAGTAGAAGGCACATGGGACCCTATGTCCAGCTCCCAAACTCGGAGACTGGCCACGCTGCTCCGGCGAGCAGCTGCGTTACCCGGCCCCGGCCCAGCCTCCAAGCACCTGGCAGGGCTGGCCGAAGCTGTGGTAAAACGAGCGCAAGCAGCGCTGCAGCACGACGTTTTCATTCCGCTGCTACCAAAGAGGTTAGTTTTTACGGTCTTTGCTTTTTTTAAATTAATTTTAATGGAACATGATCTTAAACATTCAATCTAGGATAACCAACATGTTTCATTATAAATGTTTTATACTTCCAGTGTGGTGGACGCTGGGAGGGGAGCGGGTGCCGCCTTTCTCCGCAGACAGACTGCCCGCGGAGCCCGCCTGCTGTCTAACCTGGCTGCGCTGCACGGCACGATCGCTGACTCCACCCTGGCCCCCCTCGCCCTGGGGGCACTGCTGCAGCGATACCTTCTAGCCGGTGTGCGATGCTGTCCACCAGGTGCATATTTGTTTTGATCCTATCCCTGCCGTGAGCAAAGAGAATGCGAGTTATTTGTGTCTGAAGTTTTTGGATAAAACTAAATATTTATCAGTTTTTCTCAGATGTTATAAATAACTTTTCAATATAATTAGTGAGTTTTCAATGATTATTGTGTAATCACTTTTATTACCTCGGAGTTGCTTCATTTATGTTTTAGTCATATATATTTTAGTCACAATAATGACAAATTTTAAATTATCAAGATTCAAATTAACGAGGGTTTTACTGTAAATAACCAATGTTACAATGTTTCAGTGTATGGCGCCGAGCTGTGCTGGGCCATGGGCAGTTGTCTGCCTCGTGCGTGGGAGCGCGGTGCTCCCCCGCTGCAACAATTCCTCAAGTGCTGCCAGGAGGTGCTGGCCTCGCTCACAGACAACCCTCTTCATTTGTGAGTATAACCTAATCTGCTCTCACTATATCTCACTTGCCCGTTCAATCCAAAATGACCTGTGTCTGAATAAACCAAGAACTGAGAATAAATGTGGCCAAATTTATCAAATATTTAATCTTCTTCAAACATTCATTTTCTAAACGATGACCTGAACCTATAGATCCATTAAATCAATTATTTATTAAATACTAGTCGCACTATATTCAAACACTAAATATACAATACCCGTAAATGTACATGTACACGTAAAATATACTTAAATGCAAATATACATGTTGCTAGAGCGTGCCGAAGACACTTGTAATTGGGATAATGGGCGTAGTCTTCACTTATAATGTTTTAACGTGTACCTATTATCCTGTTAGTGTCTCTAATAAATAAATAAATAAATAAGAAAAATTGCAACAGATTATATTGGACATATTTTTTATAAATGTCAGTCCATATACTTCATCGTAACCTTAAATACTTAAATGTGCGACTTTATCCTCCTTTTTCATTTCTTATATTTATCATGTTTCACAGGGCGTACTAAATAAAATACCATAATTTTTTCATGTTGACCAGGTTTTGCAGTTTAATTTATTTGATAAATTTGTTTTGTTTTTTCAGAAAAGCGGTGGAACAAGTCAGATCAACAATAGCTATCCTCCAGAGCGGCCCATCTGGATAGTACAGCCACTTTGGATAACATTAGAAACCAACTCAATCAATGTGGCTTAGGACACAGCAAGCTCAATCTCAATCACAAAACTGTGCTTTGTAAGCACGATATGTTACATATTCGTAATTTAAAATGTATGACGGACCACTCTGACAGAAACCGGCAAACATAGTTTCCTCGGTACCGAGACATTTGTGTAATACACAATGTCTGCCGACATTGACTATGGTAAGCTGGTGATACAATGCGAGCCACAGTCGTAGTGAAGATTCTTAGTTTGAGCCACTTTAATCATCTTTCAAATCACAAAAAGCCTCCCTTTAATCCAGAGTAATGTCGGTAATAAAAGAATCCCAGTTTTTCCAAAGTCTTTTGGAAAAGGTTAACAGTTTGCTGGACATTTTAATTTAATCTACTTTAGACTTGTGACGTAATAAAATATTCTTTTGAGTTATTATTCAGCTGGTTCTGGTTGGTAATTACTAAGTTGCCATCATTAAGTTCCCCTTCCAATATTTTACTCTTGCAGTGCAGTTTACTTGTTGGAATAAGCTTTTTTAACATATTATTTTCCTCTTCCCCAAGTAGGTCTGACAACGGGTAATTCTCTCATTTTCAGTTGATGTGATGTATTCCTCCAATCATGTCTCGAACTTGATCTGTCCATTTTGTCGGAGATCGACCTCTTGCTCCCTGTCTTTAATTATTCCCATTGTTCTTATAGGAACATACTCTACGAAAGAATTATTTTCCCGGATGTGGAGTGCCTTTAGTATGGAGTTGCTGAAGGACAGACATTCTCAATTTGCAGTAAACACAGGATACTATTCCAAAACATGTCGAAGGTGTCGGGCATCTTTCTTTCTTTCCTTCCGGGGGTCCATGTTTCGACTACAGAACGAACTTTAGCCAGTCAGACTTTTACAGTTCTGCAATGGACAGGTTCTTCCGGGTCAGCTTCGACACAGCGGACTTGTCTCTCCTTTCCTGAGATGAGAGATCCCAGATAGATATAATTACTTGCCTCTTTGTAATCGTCAAGAACATTAATACTCATATAAGTAGTACCATGAATATGGCTTAAATAAATATTGCAAATACAAAATATTGGTCTAAATGAAATAAACCTTGGTATGGATGGATAGAGGTTGTATCTGGAGGCCGCTGGAAGATTGAACCAAACAAGAAAATGGCAATAAGCAAAATCATGGTTCAGTGCTGTGAAAGACTACACTTATTTACACAAAAGTGTGAAATGCATGAGAAGAATGAAAACTCTTAGATTTTAATCGTTGTGGATGAATGAAATATCAGACTTTAGATTGTACTAAGAAAGTGGGATGAGTCGGTGCGTATTTATGTTGTGTGAAAGTGATCGAATTTCCTTATTAATGAACTCTGTCCTGGGATATACGATAGCAATTTTTAGGTTAAAATAATATTGTTAAGTGTTTTAAAGAGCATGTACATATATTACTTATCTCTCTGTACAAAAATATTTTTGTTGTGATGTATGAAATAAAAATGTTACAAATATATCAATTTTATTTATTGCTAAGAAAATTTTGATGTGACGAAAACACAGAGACTCCACTCGTTTTATTCTGTGGCAATTTTATCACGGATTTCTAATATGTAAGTATGTACATGGTCAAGCTTGGTACATATGTAGTAACGAACAAGACTGACTGAATTTGCTTGTTGAGTTTGGTGTATTGTGTGCAGAAACTATTCAAGATATTGCAATGATTCATTCTTTTATTTTATTGTAAATGAATATCTAGTACTAAATATACTTGTATAGCACACCTAATAGGCTGATGGCACAAATCCATAACTAAAAATATTATTTATTAAAAAAAATGCATAATTTAAATTTTTTGCGAACCAGGATGCTTGTTTTAGTGAATATTTTTCCAACAGAAGGATTTTTTAAGTGATTTTGCTTTAAAATGTCAGTCTGCATATTATAATAAACTCATTTCAATAATTAACATATACAAATTATCAAACGAATGCTGAAAATGTTTACCTAACATGTGTCATTTCCGAAAATACATGTTTGGGTACATCATAAAATAAACCGTGAACCGCAATTTCTAAATTTACTCGGTATATCCGGGAGACATGCTCGTTATAAACGAGTGCCAGTGTATAGGAATATTTATAAATGAAAATCATTTCACTGTTTTGCTCATTATTATAGCATGGATCTCCTTATATTCGAGCATGTTTGTTAAGTTTGTCTGTACATGAATTTAAAAGATAACTCATTGAAGTTCTTCTGGTATTTAAAACAAAACACCATTCATTGTAAGGATTATTCTACGATGTATACAATTTTGGTGAAAGCCAACGTGAGGAGACAAATAGAAAAGGACTGGTATATAGATATGTGCCTCCAGTAACGCGTTTACATATCTTCTACTTTATTATTTCCATTCAAACAAAATAAAACAAATGATTATTCTTACCCTACAATATATTTATTTATCAAAGATGTTTAATAAATCTGCATAAGACCAGCTATGAACACAAAAGGAATACCAAACTACATGTTAAAAATAAATAAGAATAAAAATGTGTATCCTTATTTTACATTTCAACTTAAAATAATAAAGAACTTTGATTTACAACAAAATATGACTATTACAAATGTTCAATATTGAATCAAAAGATGTTAAAAAATTTCATCTTTTAAAATACAATGATTATAAAATCAAGCAAGCACGTAGTTGGGTATCTCTATAAATGTGGATAATTCTTTGATAGTGAAAATGTGTGTATTGGAGTTTTATTAGAATTTCCCATTTTTCTTCGCAGTCGCAAGGTCGTATATGAAGAAGTTTGGATTGCGTAGTCTATTTACATTGAGACATCAGCATTTTACACTTCGGGTCTACAAGGCTGCGATTAACCGGTCCTCCTCTGAAAAAAGTAGAGAGTAGTTTTAAATAAATATACACCTTTATTTTGTATAGTGCTGCGTTACAAGTCTAATATAATTTGATGACATTTATATATTTTGCATTGACTTTGTGTTGAATTTAATTATTTTACTTGCAAGGAACATAAATTAAACTTGATATTACATGTTATAATGTTTTACTATGTAATTTAAAACTATTGAATAATGGTAACTATACTGTGCGTTGAATATCAGGTGTAATCCAAATCTCAAAAATGCAAATAACTACAGTTTTGGTTTATTAATCAATAGTAATTAATATAATAAATTTTAATCATTGTAACATTGAATTGGAAATCAAAAAACGCTGCTAATTTATATAACACAAAAAATGCTTTGGTCATTACATTAAATAGAATAAATAAAGTGTTTCCTTGAAAAAAATAACAGTTTTGTTTTTCAATAATAGAATTTTTAATCATTATACATAATCATAATATCAGGAAACAAAAAATACTATCTGTCTAACAACAAGCAACCAGTTACCAAAACAACTGATAATAATCATAAGTTACTTGAAGTGTCTAGAATCAATAAAGGACAGCAGAGCTCTTTCATACTAGAACGATACAATTTATTTATTTATCTACTCTGTTGGTTCCCTAGAGCAAAGAAAATCTATTTTCATGTGCATGCATAAACTGAAGGTGTATAAATGGACCTAAAAAAGCAGATGTCCATGTTTGAAACCAAGATGGTACAATTATCTGCTTTCAATATAAAGACTAAAAAATACTTAAAATTTTGTTACAAAATATGATGTAAGAAATTTTAAAGGCAATTACTTAAATACAAATAAAATGAACAAAATAATCGTTAAGTGGTTTAACGTTTCGGTCACAAATGCAATAAGAGAAAATCTTGCAAACAAGGGTGAATATAAAAAAACAAATTAAAATATAAATCGATATCTTATTGACGGACTTAACATTAATAATCTCAAAATAAATGAACAGGTTCTGCAACTTAATTTTCTCGGGTGCAGTGGGATTCTAGCAAAGCCTCAACATAATTCTATCATCAACAAGATCTACATCGATGCTATGCTTCAAAGATATTTTGAACATAAATCTCAATATGTTTTGGAGCGGGAAAGTATCCATGGTATGGTGGTGCAAAATTATTATTTTAATAATAAGAATTTTATTACATGTATAAAATTATTGCAATTTTTGCCCACTCTAATAGAAAAACCAATACATCAAATATTGAAGCAGTCTCCATACTTAATTAAATAGATCAAAATCTCAATTTCTATAATGGGTCAGATGTCTGTCATTAATCCTAGATGTTTCATGGCAAGTGCCTGGAACATTTTTGCAACTACATCGCTAGGCCCTGGATTGCCTTTAAAATGAATGCCAGCAAAATCAAGATACTCTACCGATTGAATAAGTAAATAAATAAAGATAGTGACCTTCCCGGGCCCGCTTCTTTTCTTCTGCCAGTTTGGCATCTCGGATAACCTTACGCTTGGCCTCCTCCTCGCGGATTCCAACTTCCCTCTTGGCTAGTCGTGACTGGTGCGCCGCGCCATACATGATGCCCACGGCCAGGAAGCTCCAGCGGCCAAACTGAAATATCAATTTGAGGTGAATTCCCAATGCAACCATTTGCACTCACTACTATTCCTTGCACTGTCTTGTGTGTAGTGTGCACTTGCATTGTTGTTTTCCCAATGGACTATATCTATTTAATTTGCTATTCCGTTAATTAAAAATTTGTCATGATTCAAATTTTTTAAACACCCAAGTCCCATAATGTTAATTTCATAATTCGATAAACGATGTTAATTTCATTATCAGATAATTCAAGAATCCCAGTAATTTGTCATTTAAAATGTTTAAACCCTTGCATCATAAATCAATACATTTTAAGTCTCATAATTCAACATTTTAAGTCTCATAATTCAACATTTTAATAAGTTATAAAAAACCTAATAATGCAGAATCCACTTCATCTACGCATATTATGTCCCAATCGTTCTTATACATATGTGCATGCTTTCTTCAGTTGGCTACCTTGATATGCGCTGATGGTTTCAGTTTGCGTTAATTCCTCATACTTAAACGAACATGAAAATTGAATTTCACTTTAAATTGCTCTATAGTTCGATTCTCTTTTCTAATAACTGTTTTTGTGTTGTTATAATGTTCATTTTTTATGTAAGATATTATTAACTTATCTTATAATTTAATATATCTTTCGCTCAGTCAGTTTCTAATTCAATAGTAAGGAATCATACGCTTTATTTCCCTCCTGTATCAATTTTTTCAACCCGGGTTATCTTCCCTAATCATAAACATAAATCTTTTAGCGGTAAAGACATGAGACAGTGCAATATAAGAATATCTAAAAAAAAGACAATGTTCAACCATCAACATTATCAAAACATAGGCTTATGCGTCCTGGTTGCACACATTGGTCGCGGACATTGCGCGATTAGTGCGCAAGTGGGTAGCCAACCCCGCAACATGCGACAGTTTACGCTGATCACTTCATATTATAGGAATAATAATAGTAAGTAAGTACATTTTAGTAATGCGACATAGTTTACCTACATGATTTAATTAAAGTTCCAACCTAATCCTTTTAAAATTTTGTTTAAAATGCCGAAAAGAAATTACAAGTTTATGAATGAACTGAAAAAAGTCTACCCATTTATATATGAGTTTCATGGTGAGGACAGCAAAGTGAAGTGTCAGCAACGTTTCTCAGATTTTATATTGCGCGTGGTCGCCGTGAGCTCTTAATTTACTAAAACATTTTTTAAGAAGGATGATTCCATTCAAGATGATTTAGTTATTGCGGCCAAAGAGGCTACATTTGCCTTTCACACGGCAGTGCATGACATGAGCTTCAAAACTTCTGACTGTAAGTCCAAATTGATCTCAACATTCTTTGAACCAAAATTTGGTGCTTGTTTAGAGCGTTTTTATCACGGTTCAGAGCTTCATAATTATGGTGAGCCTATCCAAACCCCTTGTAGTCTCCTGCACAACATAGCTTGTTTTCACGCTTTTATCTCACTGACATATGAAAAAATAGTTATTTTATAAATTGAGTTTCTAATACCGGGTTTCTTAATATTGACTTTGCTAAAATTTCGCATTAATTTACCTATAAAATTGCCAAAAACACCCTCAAGAGATGAAAGCCAGAGACAAAATATAGCTTGACAAGTTTTTACTTTTAACATGTCGTAAAACGTGAATGTTACGATTTCAAAATTCATGTAAATCGTAAAATTAGGCATAAATTAATATTCGATGAAGCATATCTATAAAAAAACATTTTTAAAAAAAGGTTACATAATGACGTTTAGAACCTAACCTATAAATGACAGATGAAGATAGTTAAAAAAGCAGATCTTTATAATTGTAAGTCGTATTTAATAAATCTGATAGAGAAAGTAATAAATTGGATTGATAATATACCTTGATCAGAGGAGAAACACGGACGGGGGGGCCAAGATCTGCCATTTTGCTACGAGATCGGGATCTTTACGGAAAATTTATAATTTATCAAAAAACTAGGGACCACAAATAAGACAGAGGAAGATATACCTGGGTTATATTGTGCATTCTTTTTCAACCTAGTAAAATATTTAATGGGTAGGTACGTACTTGAAATATATAATTTTGAAAACATTAATAAATAATTTATATGGAAGAGGAATTATAATCTGTGTATGACAAGCAAGGTATCCTTTTCAGTTGTAAATTTATTTATAAAAAAATATATATAGAGTGTGATATAGTTATCACTACCGTGGAGGATTAATTCCCATAGAATCGACGGCGAACGTGACGCGGATCCACATTCCAATAATAGCTCTATCAGATGGTCGCTTCACTACACAGAATTTTCCCGGCCACCGTAATACAAATAAATATGTCGGGGAACTGACTTTAAAATAAATTAAAATTGGGTTTTCAGAGATAATATTTTGTTGGTACGTGCAAGGAAGAATAGGATTAACATAGTTTTATGACCAGCATAGCTTGTCGGCACCGCTTTTAACAATAGGAATGGGCGCACGTGCCATGTCAGAATTGCGGTCCTCTGTCAGAAGGCCGTAAATGGTAACTTTCCCGGGGAGACAAACCGGCTGCATCATAAAACCCGAGCCATGATAGAGGGTATATTTAGGGCTTAGACGACTTTTTATAAAACAATAGGTAATCGCAGATACGAATGGGCCCGGACTTTGGGACATTTTAGAATTCCCGACGGCCGGTGCAATAAAACGTTTGCCGACACAGAAAAATATTTTAAAATTATCAGTAAATTAGTTTACAAAGGTTTTTTTTCTGGAACCGGCGATGTAATAATATTTCCGAATAAATCGTCCCAAGGGAATGGGGAGAAAATCCCATCTGTTAACAAGCAGCTGGCGCGAACAGAGAAAAGATTATGCCTAGGCGTTTGAAATCTATTGCTAAATTCCCAGATTATTTATCACTAATCGGGAGGAGAGGTGCCGGTTATATAATTAACAATAATTTAATGATTCTACTAACGATTTAATGTCCCCAGTAATATATATTATATATCGATGATATATTATGTGTGATGTATAGGTAAATTTAACTTTGAAAGCGAGAGTAATTACAACGCCGCGATCCCAAAAAGCAATTAATTACGCAACGACAATAGGTACACGCAGACTTGATATATCATTTAACACACAAAAAAAGTCAATGGAAAGTAAGAAACCTATAAATTAATAAAATAAATACAAAATATCATATAAATATACTGTGTAGAATCAGGATTATTTTTTTTCTATTAATATTCGTAATAGCTATTTTTTTTGCTTTTCTAATCAAAATTTATTGTAATGTGAAAATACATATAGGTGTATAATAGACGATGTAACTTGTAACTGTGTAAAATAAAATGTAAGTATAATCTCTTATATCTGTACCTAAAATATTGTGGCAAATGTTATTGTTAATTATTATTGAATGACTCGTCAAAAAGCTTTTATTTTAAAAGATATAATTAAGGCGGTACATTCACTGCGAATGCATATTTCGGCGTTTTTTACGAAAATGTGGGTTTTCATTATTCATTTATATCAGAATTTATATGATAGATTGCAATTTTTTTAGGGCGATAACATAGATAGAACCTTTGTTCTTATATAAAAGTAATAAACTGAACATTGTTTATAATAAATAAGAAAAATATAAGCATTAATCCACAGGCCGCGGCAAAAAAAACGTTTTTAATGTTCCCGGGCGACGATTCGTTCGTTGAAAATTTGTATGTAAGCATACTATGTTTTTTTTATACATATAAAGTTTGCTTAATTATCTAGAATCCGTACGTAGGATATTAAGAAATATTCAATATTAATAAATGTAATAATATTTTTAAAATGCTAGAAATTTTTGCGATTTTGATGCTTTTCAAATATTGTTTATTCATATAAAAAGATGATTTTAAACGATATATTGTATCTATATTCGCACTTTGAGTCTTCATTCACTATAAAAAGCTACATTTTTTATTAAAAATACGTTAATTAATATTTTAAAATAAAAATTCTAAAGTGTGAAATGTGTCAAGAAATAGCGCAGTTTTGAATCAGATGCCGCGTGCCGTGCGGGATAGGCGGACGTTTCTCTGTGGTCCATACACTTTTTCATAAAAAAATCACTTTAAAACGTGTTTTTGTGCTAAATTTGACATTAGTTCAAAATAATACCATGTTATATTAGGTCCTTACATATGAAATCAGCGTTTAGTATGGGAGGAACATAAAGCCGATTTTTTTTTATTATAATATATTTATTTAATCAAAGTATGTACCATTGCTATCTATGCACTTTTGCCATCTCATAGGTAGTTCATCGATCCCTTTACTAAAAAAACCATTCGGACGGGAATCAATAAAATCTTTGAAGGCGGTTTGGACTGCCCCATCGGAGTTGAATTTTTTCCTTTGCAAGAAGTTATCCAAATTTCGAAAAAAATGATAATCTGTTGGGGCAAGGTCCGGAGAGTACGGTGGATGTCTTAGACATTCCAATTGAAGCTCCTCTAATTTGGTAGCCGTCTGTTGTGCAGTGTGTGGGCTAGCGTTATCATGAAGCAGCAGTGGCCTAGAGCGATTAACCAGCCTCGGTTGTTTAGCAGCTAGCTTTTCCATCATGGTTTGCAGTTGCTGACAATAGACATCTGCCGTAATCGTCTAGCCAGATTTTAGAAAGCTGTAGTGAACGACACCAGCACTAGTCCACCAAACGCTCACAAGTAACTTTTTTGGAGTCAATTTTCGCTTGGGGCATGGTTTGGCTGGTTCGGCAGGGTTCAGCCATTGCGAGGAGCGCTTTCGATTATCGTACAGGATACACTTTTCATCACAGGTAATGATTCGATTTAAAATCCCTTCATTATTGTGCCGGTTGAGTAATGCAACGCAGCAGTCAACGCGCGTTTGTTGATTTGCTTCACTCAATTCGTGAGGTACCCACCTTTCAAGCTTTTTCACCTTACCAATTTGCTTCAAGTGGATTAAAACAGTTTTATCACTAACACCGCAGCCTGCAGCTAACTCGGATGTGGTTTGCGATGGATCCGCTTCCACAATAGCCTTCAATTCTTCATTATCAACTTTGGTCTCCGGCCGTCCACGGGGCTTGTTCTGCAGGTCGAAATTTCCAGAACGAAAACGTTGGAACCAAAAACGCACTGTGTTTTCTTTTGCGGCACCGTCGCCATACACATCATTAATCCTTCGAGCCGTTTCTGCAGCACTGGTGCCACGGTGGAACTCGTACTCGTAAATATCGCGATATTTCAAGTTTTTCATTTTGTAAACTGAGTGACGCAAAGAAAAAAACAATTGAGGAAAAAACAAATGAATTATAATTTTCAAAACACAAATACATGAGTAAATAGCTGTATAAATTTGGATTTGGAATTCTTAACCAAAGAAAAGATATTTGAGATCAAATTTGCCAGCTCGGCAAAACGCCAATTTCATATGTAAGGACCTAATATATTCGAAAGCAATCTATTCGTCGCAGATAATGAGTTTTTTTTTAACTAGTTTGATATTTTTTTGCTTTTCTACTGATAAAATCACGTTGAACTTGCGTCATGTGCGTGTTTTGGTGACGGCGGTATATTCGCGAAGATGTCATTGTAATTTATAAAGTCAAGTAAGATATTAATTTACGACATAATTTTTAAAATATAGATTAATGGTTGTTAATTTTCTTTTTAATTCAATACATATTGTTGGAGTAGTTTTTTGTTTATTTTATAAAAAAAATATTAAGTTTAAAAATATTAATAAAATTAAGTTTAATTCACAGGTCTTTTGACATTTCAGTCGGAAGTCAAAATAATATCTAAATCTGCTTATGCGACATAAGTTTTAAATTAAAAAACAGTGATATAAGAAAAATTGTTGTTTACTATTTTTTTATAATACATAAATTATTGGAGAAATATAAATACGCTTTTTTAAATTCTAGACTTAAAACATTTAAAATTCTAATAATAGTGCGCGATCTTGACTTACGTTCCCACATATTTTATATGTCGGTACTCCGTATGGTTGTCTCATTTCCTCGCAACCTTTCTGTCTTGCGTGACTTTTATCTGATATGACGTTTGTTCATGTCTCGATCTCGTATTGAAGTAGCATGATCTATCGATGCATATCGCCGCTTTTGACAGCTTGAAAATTGTTTGTCCCGCCTTAAGAGTAAGATTTTAATCTACAAAAGGCTGATAGATTTTTTTATCTGAAAACCGTGTAAAATGGAATTGCCAATTAATGAATACAAATTGGTGAAATGCCGGAATGGATTAATTTTGAATGAAAGAAAAATAAACATATATCTATAGTCTTTTTAATAAGATTAAATTGTCGATAAAATAGCTACTTTGTTTAGTTGTAATAATTGCGTAATGTTATGATTTAGTTTTAATCAAAATTGAAAACACCTCGAGATGTCCTTTTATATTAAGTCAATTGTGTTTATTCTATGCGTGCTGTAATGATTTTGGTAGACAGTAAAATTATACCTACTGTATGTTTAATAATTATAATTAATCGTTAGAGTGATATAAGTTTGTAATAAGCGAGACTGTGTTATTTATTAAATTCTATGTGAATATTGAATCGTTTTGGGTTTAGGAAAAATGTGCTAACTTATGTTTTATCGACGGATCCCTTTCCTACAGACATATAGAGGATATACCTAATTATTTTTAAAATCAATAACCTTCTTTTAGATCTCAAAAAGAGAAACGAATTTAATGAGACACTGACTCAGTGCTTTTAATTAATATGAATAGATTATTTTCTCAGATATGTGGAAAAAGCGGACCGTATTCTTTTGTTTCAAACACTGCCTATGTAATATTATTAAGGTGTTAAAAAAATTGATTTGTAAGGACTATACCTGTTAGTTTTTTTTTACTTTTGGTAACTTACGTTTTTTTTCTTCTCTATGTAGTTGTTGGTCCAGAAGAAATGAAATTAAAAGAAATTTAACTGGAAATTTAATTATAAAAAAAAATTATAGAATTTAATTATAAGTTTGATTATAAATTTAATTATAAAAGAATTTAAAAAGAAATTGAACTATACAAAAAAGGAGTAGTTACGGCTGGCGTAGGCACGGGAGCCGCTATAAAAGAAAAATTGTGCATAAGACCGAGCTCTGCACATGGCCAGGAGACGGAAAGACTGAGGAAGTCGCCGGGGGGCGTGGCCGAGAAGGAAATCCAGGGTGACGACGCGCTGGTCCAACCAAGGAAGAGAGATCGGCGCGGGAACCAATGACGAGACGGACGAAGAAGATTAACCCAATGGCGAACTTGGAGGGCGCTGCCCTGTAGACATCCCGGTTGAACAGGGTATATGAGGGGCAGCCGGCTTCAAGGGAATCAGTTGCGATCGGGGTTCGGAGGAAGCGAGTTGCGATCGAGGTTCGGAGGAAGCGAGTTGCGATCGAGATTCGGAGGAGTGCGAGTCGGAGGAAGTGAGTCACGCTTGAGGTTCGGAAGTGAATCAATTGCGAATCGAGAGGAGATCCGAAGTACGGGTCGTAGTTACGGACGTGAAGCAGGAAAAGTGAGATCACAGTCGAACCGAGATCGGGAGCTGAGAGGTGAAGCTGAAGTGAAATCGGGAGTGGAGAGCCCTCAGCAAAAGGGCGAGCCAAGTCGAAGAAACGCCCAACGCCTTAAGTACTCTTTTTATGTATATAACAATCGAGATTTTTGCAGAGACATTTATTTTAATAGTGATTGTTTTCACATAAGTTAGTTAATAAGTAGATTATATAATTTTTGTGCTTACTTTTTTTTATCCATAAAGTTAATTAGATAGTTCGAATTTAATTGATGTGACTTTTTCTCAAAAATATCCTATGAGTAAGTAGATTGTACATTTCTATGTTGTTTTTTTTATATCAATTAGATAATTTCGAATTTTAAACTAATTTAACTTTTCTCCAAGTAGTCTTCCTCAAGGAAGCAGATTGCGTAATTTTGCGTTCCTTTTATTGTGTTACCTATAATTGTGGATTGTGTTTAAATTTTAACCTCTCTTCAATAATTTTTTTTTAGAAATTGTATGTTTTGTTTGTATATTTTCTTTCGCCTATTATAATAATTGAATTTTCTGTAAATACTATGATACCTTGCCTTTGACTTTGTGTGTATTAAACTGTGTGAACCTCGAATTACCGCGCCTAATTTACACCTCCCGCCATTCCTTCCTCTGTGACTAATTTATGTACGATACCGGTAAGTCGTAGAGCCACGACTGCACCGAATAATAGACGGTGCCCGTAAGTGGAGGGCACTCGTCTTCAGAGCAAATTTGATATCAAAAGTGATATCATGTATATTTTTCACCAAATAGATCTGTCGGCGAAAGGAACAGCCGAATAAATAAAAAATTGTAGGTTTCCAGGAGAGTCAAAACAAAATTTTGGAATATCATTGTTTACGAAATATCTCTTAAAGCCCTTGTTATTTTTATCTAATTTTTGAACTTTTTGATTTTTGCTCAAGAACGTTGAACCAAATTGACTAATGTCGTTGTTTCTTGACAAAATTTTCAAATAATTAATCATGTCCTTTGTCCTTTTTCAAAAATCGATTTTTAATTGATTATGATATCGTCTAATTAATTGAATCTATATTGTTTCAACACTTCACTGCTTTTTTCTCTTACACCTGGCACTTTTAGCCACACAAGTGGTGTTAAAAGTTCCACCTGACTGATCTGAATGATTTTAAAATACGAAGAAAAATCGATTTCATTAAATTATTGAATGGGTCTCAGATATATCTTCTTCAACACACATTAAGTATTGTATAAACTTAAAGCTTTATAATCAAGTAATCCTGTCATTTGTAAAAAGTGGCACTTTCATCCCCACTCTCCCCTACAGATCCACAGTTGAGCATATAAGTTTTATTAAGGGCTGGTTGTATCAACTTGGTTTATAGTAACAGTTCGGTTTGTTACGAAAGACAGATTTCTACGAAAATGGGTTGTGTGATTGGTGGAAAATACAAAAATCTATGCTTTAAACGAAATATGTAATATGTACCACAAACGAGTTGATGCAACCGGCCGCGGCCCTAAGCCTCAAAAGGTCGTTTGAATTTTATTTTGACAAAAAACATTTAAAATTAAAATAATTAAAAGACGCGCAATATGTTGGGAAAATATCACGTGTATAAGATTGTTTGTCTTTAGCTTTTACCTCATAGACACTGAAAATTAATTACACCTTAGCCGCCTTTATCGCTAATAAAGGAGGCTATGATTACACTCCTTCCGTGGTGCTCGTAGACATGAGAATTTTCTTAAGTACGTTGGTACTATAGAAAAGAGAAATATGTTGGTACCACCAAAAATATTGACAACTTACATAACCTCAAAATCATCTAATCATTTTTTGCACAACACTGATAGTTTTTTGAGAGAGTTATGTCTAATTCACACATATTTTTGAAATCTGGGTTTATAAGGGCTCCCTTACAGAATGGAGTTGGAAGGTACGTGTGTCAGTTGCAAAGGGTAGTCCTTAAATTTTGTAAAAACCACGCCGCTAGTAGAGGTGTGAGGTAAGTTGTTTTGTTTTTCTGTTGTTTGTCATTTGGTGTTTTCACGTTTTTATTTCAGTATGTATCATTTAATATCTTATTTAACGGGTTGAATTTTTATGCCATACACAAAATTATTATGTTTCTATATTACATAAAATAAATTTGCTATGTTTCTGTATTTTTAATGCAATCTAAATCAATGAATCATGTATCTTTTAGATTACTTTACGCAGGACTTTTAAGGATTCTTGTAGTTTTACACAATTTGCGTTCTCAGAATCATTCACATTAGCTCCCTCTGAATACATGTTCCATATTTTTAAACACATACTCTTCTCTCTTTCTTTTTGTAAATCTGAATTTAATTATTTAATTTTTCACACTATTAAGCTATTGTACTTTTACCTTTCCATATTTTAAAAAGCGTATTCAATAAAATTTCAGTTAATCTAAAATCCTGAGACACTTTATGTATACGCTCAAACAGTGTGGCAATTATTTAAAACATATTTCATTTTCATTGATGTAATCAACTTTCAGTTAGGTTAATTTCAGACAGTCTGTCTCTGAATACAGAGCTACTATACGCACATGTGCGTGAGTCTAATAAATATGATAGCCTTCTCTCATTTCTAAAATTTTTTTGAATTCAATGTTTTGGTTTTAGAGATTTCATCGAGAGCGATTTAATTAACTTTGCTAGAGACCAGCCCGGAGTGGCAGTGTACGTCAAGCCCAGAAGACATCGCAGTCCAGTTATCATTGGAGAATATTGTGAGCTATTTTCTGCATCCTTCATGTTACTTGTCGATCTGATTTGGAAAGCTTTAACTGCCACACCGGTGCAAGTCAACATTTTGTGATTTAGTGCAAATGATTTACGAATCGTTGAGCCACAACAAACTAAGCGGCTTACAAAATATCTAAAAAAATTGTGCACGTACTTACCCATGTACGCACGGTAGAAGTTATATTTAAAAATTAAAACAAAGATAAAATTATATATTAATGATGTTCAAAGTAAAAGTAAAAGTCTACACTGATCGTTGTCAATCATTTTATTGAGTTTCATGAAAATAATTAAAACTCATACTCATAGAAATGTAACCTTGAGTATTTGAAATAATTGAGACAAAAAAAACTTTCTCAAAGAACGATCTAAACATTTGTGAACCCGCATGTAAACAAAATCTGACAGCTGAATCCAATATGGTGTTTTTCTGGTGTGCTTGGGTGCGTGAGCATTTTGTTGCATACTCAAATTTCACTTTAATAACTAACTTCTTGGTTGCGCGTTTCTGCTACATGCTGCGCATGCATAATAATTTTTTTACCTTAAATGCGCTAAAAGAAGTGTAACCTCAATAAGTGAAATGATTTATAATTTTCTTTCCAGTAAATGGCGAGCGCAAGTGGTTTTCCCTTCACAACAAAGATCGCAGCGAAGTGGCTGGCTGGTTGAACAACCTGATGGGGGCCCAGGGGGTGGACGGTATGCGCTTCCGGAAGCCCGGGTCCACGATACACCCTTCTGTACAGGGTCCCTGGATGCCCAGCCATAACATCATCGAGGGCACGCGCCCCATTAACGTGTACAAGTCCCCTGCCATGGAGAAGATAGAGAAGCTAGCCAGAGAGCAGGGGCTGAAGACCATTGAGGAATAGATAACGGACGTAGTGTTTGTGTAATAACTCAACATGGGCAGTTACTGTCACATTGTTAAAGACATTCTGCGGAACTGTTTTTTGGTTGTTTTTTTTTAGTTGGTAGAAAATAAGCATATATCAAATGTCTCTACATAAACGAAGGCATCTACAATAAACCAATTTTACAGGAGATCTGTTTGAAGTTTGACTTTACATATAAAATTAGGGTGTTTGTCTATTTTTTGCTTTGGAAAAGTAGAAACATTTTTTGATAATTTTTGTATTGTGGAGATTATTTTTTATATGAATTGGCACAAAAAAGTCAAAAATGCATTTTTGGTAGAAGTTTGAGTCTATGTAGGGACCATCCATATGAGAATGAAAATGTTTCTATTAAAACGTATTGTTAAATTGTTTATTTATGTTTTTTATTACCGAAAATATTGTCACCTTTCTCAGTGTTTACCGCATAATCCGTCATCTTTAGGAGTCCATCCATGGTCTAAATGCGACAAGAGTGGTGATGTGTTACACAAATGTCTCATCTCAGTTATTACTGCACACTTACATTCGGAGCTATTGTTTCGTAGACTGCAGAAACGCACCCTTAACTTGATGAGGGCCAAAAAAACATAGATAAAAGTAAATCACCAAGGTCAAAGATTTTCTGAATTTTTTGTGATTTTTCTTTTTACGAAAAAAATATGAAAACATGCGTATATTAAAAAAAAAACACACACATTCATATTATTTTACCGTAATTGTCGTAATGCAATGATTTTTTTATCGTTTAAGTAAAAAAAATTATTTTTTTTCAATTCCGATGCAAGCGCAACATTATACGAAAAATAATAATTTATTTTTATTTGTTTATTAGAGACAACACTACTATTATTATTTGATGCCTACCTAATAATCTTCTTCTGTGTGGTATATTTTGTTGCATGGCACGGCACACGATGGGACATTGCACTCATAACACATAAATGTGATACACTTTCACACACACACGTATTTCAAATAAACGCAACAAAATTGCGTGTATTTTTGTTAATAAATCACTGTTAGTATTCAATTGAATCATAAACCGAGAAAAACTGACAAATATCGCAAAACATATTGTATATATTTGTGTATACGTGTACAAATAAATCGAAAATCGAAAAAAATAGATTGTATTTCCTGCGCACTTTGTGCGTGACCTTGAATGACGGAATATTTGAATTTCGATTGCGCAACACGGGATCGGGGCGCCACCTACAACTATTCTATACGATTTTGACGGCAGAAAAACTTCTGTTTTGATTGATGATTTAAAATATAATCCGTGATGTTTTTGAGTTGAAAATGGAATCACCACGGGATTTCTCTACCGGGAAAAAATCACGTTTTTCAAATTCAATACGCGGCCGTCGAGAAATAATTAATTTTGTGCCTGTTGCACATATCCGAAGCGGCACTCTGGCCCCTGTCATTGTCTGTCGCACAGGTGCGACGCGGCCCCGCGCTCATTAATCCTTTTTTGGCGGCCGTCATGTACAGGATTATTTGGAAAATATTAATAACCTCGCAGGACTGTATTCCTGCCTTGATTATGAGTCGAAAATGTTAAAGCAGCCATGACCTAATATTATAGTTATGGTGTTAGCATTTTTTTCTCAATATTTCTGACTTGTTTTTTACAAAACATAGAATTATCATTACAGTAACTTATATTGATAACAAAAAATTAATTTGTTTCAACACAAGTTAAATAAAATGATAAAAACCCTGCAGAATTCAAATTGGAATTTCAAGGTTTTTATTATTTTATTTGACTTGTATTCAAGGGAATGAATTTTTCTTATTCGATATAAGTTACTATAACGATTGATAGTCCAATGTTTTACAAAAAATAAGCCAGAAATATTCAACAAAAAAAAAATGCAAACTTAGATGTCGCATATCTCCATAACTATTGATATTGGGTTGTGGTAGCCTGAACATTTTCGACTCGTAATCAAGGCAGGAAATCCACCTGTAAAGACACCCTGTATAGGATTTATTTGACTTGTATTCAAGGGAATGAATTTTTCTTATTCGATATAAGTTACTATAACGATTGATAGTCCAATGTTTTACAAAAAATAAGCCAGAAATATTCAACAAAAAAAAAATGCAAACTTAGATGTCGCATATCTCCATAACTATTGATATTGGGTTGTGGTAGCCTGAACATTTTCGACTCGTAATCAAGGCAGGAAATCCACCTGTAAAGACACCCTGTATAGGATTGCTTCGTTCGGAGTTCGGCTTCGTCTATTGAAGTACTGGATTCCAGTGACAATGACACCCAGGTAATAGATAAAAGCGATTACTGCAATGAAATGAGTATTTCTACGCCTTCTAGGTTTCGAAAACTTCTGCAACGATTGTGAATAATGTTTTCCTTTAATAATTTTTGTTTTAATCGTAGTAATTTTATTTTTTTAATATTTTCATTATGATTAAAAATATTGTATTCCTTGAATATTTGGTTTAATTGTAATTATATATTGTAACGAGCTGTTCGTTGACATTTGACAGTTCCATAGAAAAGTGTCACATGCGCAGAACGGCGGGCCGGTATGCCCAGTGGTTGAAATAAGAACTAACATGATTAATAAATAGCGAAGAAATGGAAGGGTTCTTACCCGAGTAGAAAAACAAAAGAGAGCTGTTCTTTCGGGTTTGAATAAAAAAATAGAGTAGTAGTGCGTTGCGAGCGATTGTAAAATGTTAGAGATAATGTACAAGCGATAATAAAAGATTTATTTTACTAGTTGTACCATTTCATTTTTCGAGCGAGCCACGCCACGTAACAATATACTGGTGCCATATTACCCAGGTCTGCGGTGCCATATTCCCGAAGACCTGGGTAATATGGCACTTTTCTGTTTTTTTTATAAAGCTCACATTGATTAATAATTATTAAATTTTTTGATTAGATATTTGCGCTTAGTCTTAGTTAAAGAAAAGTGCTTTCCGAAACACAAAGAGTTTATTTTATAATTAAAAAATTGGGCGAGTTAACTAAGTTCAAACAAATCAGTGCCATATTCACCCATAACAATACATTAGAAAGAGCAACTTTTATAACTTATATATGCAATTGCATATATAAGCTTTGTTCAGTATGCAATTCATTTATTTAGTAAATAATAATTCATATACAAAATAAACAATTAAATTTCCTAATTATTTCGAGTTTGTATCAATCGGCGTGCGCAAAAAAGGAGAAAAAAGAGTTTGGATATATATCCAATTTTTTATATATATTGGATATAATATGAGTCGTATATTTCCAGACACCGCTAACTCCAAACCAAAGAAATTTACAGCAGGTCAAGTAATTTATCCCTTATTGTGTGAGATGTTATTACCTACACTGTTAGTTTTTCTAGAAAGTTTGTTTACATTTATAACACACTTTCTAGAAAAACTAACAGTGTAGGTAATAACATCTCACACAATAAGGTATAAATTACTTGACCCGCTGTAAATTTTTTTGATATGGAGTTAGCGGTGTCTGGAAATACACGACTCATATATAAAAAAATGTGATTTTTTGATTTTTATTATAAAAATCGGATTTATTCGAACCCTGACCCTTAATGATGAACTTTGTGTGTCAGAAACAAGGAGTGAAATGTGACACATTATTTATTAAGAGATTTGAGATTATTTATTTATCTTGCACAAGCGTAAAATAGTGCCACCTGTGGGTACAAGTTCAGCCGTCCAAAGATTAGAGTGTGTGGATAATGCCTTGCTTTTACGTCTTAGAAATTAGCGGTAAAATTGGTTACGCTTGAGGGTCTCTTAGTGATAGTGACCCACATACTTCTTATGGCTGTTTGTAATTCTGTTCAGACGGCAGAAGTACAAGAGGACAAGAATTTAATTGTTAAAGGCAAATTGTTCATCTGCATATTTTTGATCATTATTGATATGAAATCAAAATTAACAATGAGGATCTCTCCTGTCCTCTCCTCTCAAATTTACGCATATTTCCTGGCAAAATGGTTTCTTAAAATTCTGTACAGATTGTTGAAGTCCCAAGTGAAATAATTAGTTGTTCGCCAATTTATTTATGTACGTAAAAAATATACCCATACATAGGTACGTACATGTACTTGGAGATTCCCTACATTCGTATTAATTAGTATTTCAATTAAGAAAAATTATTAATAGCAGTTTTTTAACATTATCTTCAGTAATAAAATATTAGCAAGAAAACAAACAATTGCTTAAGGGTTTTATTAAGTTTTTATTGAAAAAAAAATAGGGATTAAAAAAAATATTTTCACTCTCGTTACAAATTATCAAACATTCTTCTCATGCCGTATTTACAAACAGGGATTATTATTTAATTCATTAACATTAAAAATAAATAAAATGCCACAATATTTTATACTTCGTAATAATAGGATGTTTACCTAACAGTGATCCCAATAAGCACAGCCATTAGTAAAAGTAACAAATATGGATCGAGGGTGATGATCATTCGTAAAATAAATAAATGATCCACTGGGAAGATTGCTTTTCATAAAAAAATAATATTTAGTACAGGAACAGACTTTACAATAATGGCTGCTCTTATTTTTATAGTACGTCTATTGACAATTATCTTTACTGTAGTTGTCATAATTAAAATGCCACTGATTTATTCGCCGAATTCATTCTTTTGAGGACTTGTTCAAAATAAAAAAGACATTTATTTTAAAAATCAATGAAAAGACTTTTTACATTATGTAAAAGATTCCTCTCTTTTTCTTGTGGTGTACATTGTCTATGACTTTGAAAGATGAACTCTGTGTAATCTATAATGTGATGTTGGAATTATTGTCCCTCTCTTTACTCTACTCTGGGCTGTGCAGAACTACTCCCCCTTGAGTCTCCGACTGAATTCTTCCTGTTGAAGCTCTTTCCATTCCTTCTTCGCCTTCATCCTCTTCAATTGCCCATCCCTGAAAAGAATTTTTTTTTTTTTAAATGTTTTGTTAAATGTTGACACGTAAAAAAAATATTTTAATGGATTTTTACTGTCCAATTCTTCCGTTCTTTTCAGCTGCGCAATGCATTTTTAAAAATTTAATCCTACGAATAGGTAACACTCTCTTAATAGTTTATGTTGTAGGTTTAAAAGTAGTATTTTTTTCAGGTTTGCTTTTTTCAATGTGCATCTAGATGACAATTTACCAATAATGAGCGAGAGATGTTAAAGGTTCAATAAAAATTTTATGAGCAGGGATACTAATTAAATTACAAGAATCTAGATTCAGTGAGTTCTGCAGTTGTAATAAATTTAGATTCCTCATGGAAAACCTAGTCCCTTGAATGTTTTGTTTTCTGACCAAACAATATTTTTATGCAATATACTGCTTTTGCGAAATGTACACAATAATCTTAAAAACTGACGACTGTGTGTACTCACCATACGAGATCGACAAGTCCACCTTGCCGCGCGATGACTGCCTTAACACGATTGGCAAACTCGATGGCCGACTCGTTCGCGCGTCGTTGCATCGGCGGCAGGTACCATACATCGCAGACTATCGCCCACGATGTCATCATCATGTACAGGTACTGCATCATGGAGTAGCGAGATGAGTTCCAGAAGGCATCACCAAACTTGGGGTCATACCTGAGAATAAAATCATGAATTGGTGGTGACATTGGTAAAATCTAACAGAGCACAGAACCACCAGAATCAAAACTTGTGTAAAAAAAAATACACTATTGACAGGGATTCCTGAAATTTCGTGATTCACAATTTCGAAATACTGCGATAGGATAAATATTTTTATATTTTATGAAGAATTTTAAGGATTTCACTAAATGCTTCATAAAAACACTACCAAAGAAACCTGGCACAACTAAATGCGAGCAGCACAGAACCTTAAGTCACATATCGCATGCGTCAAAGGTACTGACAAATGTAATTATGAAAAGAGCGGAAACGAAGATTGAAAGTGTACTTTCAGACGATGAATTTGGCTTTAGAAGAGGAACAGGCACAAGAGACGTAATTCTTAGTGTAAGACTTATTCTAGAAAAAAGAATAAGGAAAAACAAAGACACACACATACTTGGCTTTTATAGACTCGGAAAAAGCCTTTGACAAGGCAGGCTGGAAGCAGCTTTTTAAAGTGCTCAACAAAATAGGGCTAAGCTTCAAAGATAGACGCACAATATGGAGCTTATATAAAAATGAAACCGCTGTAATATATGGAGACAGCAGTGCTGAGGCAAGTGTTGGCCAGGGAGTAAGACAGGGTTGCTCAATGTCACAAGCATTGTTCAATTGCTACATACAACAGGGGCCGTTCTTCTCTCAGAAATGAGAGATTGGCCCGGCGTAAGAATCCAATGACAAAAAATTGACATGATCAGATATGCCGACGATATTACACTGCTTGCGGAGTCGGAACAAGAATTGAACGAGGCTCTGAGAAAGATGGAAAATGTTTTGGCAGATAAATACAAAAAACAAGAAAATAAACAAAAACAAAATAAAGTGCATGGCTGTTGGAAGAGAAGAAGGTGTCGATAAATGTTGTTTTGAGTGGCGTCGCTATCAAACAAGTGAAAGAATTCACATATTTGGGTAGCAAAATTTCCCAAGATGGCTGCTCAGAGGCCGACATCATAAGCAGAATACAACAGGCAAAAGTCGCCTTCAAGAAAAAATCCAAAATCCTGGAATCCCCCAACATAGATTTAAAGGTTCGGAAAAACTTGATTAAAACTCTTATCTGGAGTGTACTGATGTATGGCAGCGAAACATGGACCATCGGCCAGAGCATGTCCGGGAGGCTAGCGGCCTTTGAGATGTGGTGCTACAGGCGCATGGCGAGGATCCATTGGTCAGAACTTATCCAAAACGACGAGGTGTTGAGCAGGTTGGGCAAAAAGAGGCGGCTCCTGAACAGAATCGCCCAACAGCGAGCAATTTGGATAGGCCATAATATAAGGCATCCGGGCCTGCTTTTAACCATCGTCGAGGGTAATGTTGAAGTCAACAATCGTAGAGGCCGCCCGAGATTAAGCTACGTAGACCAGATTATCGGAGATGTGCGCTGTAGCACCTACCAAGAGATGAAGAGGCTGGCAGGTGAAAGAGAGGAGTGGAGAGGGCGAGTGCTTGTTGCAGACCAATCCTAGGACTGCGACCCAAAAAAAAAAGAATTTTGAAATATAAAAAAAACAATCTCTTATTGCCTTGGTAAACCGTAAAATGCTTGATGCGACCCTAGATAAAGGGGAGTCTACTGTACTAATAAATCTCTTTAAATTCATATTGACATGTTCATTGATCACCAGATTTCTCATGGTTAGTCTTTAGCAACTAGCACTCTGACCTAACTACTTGATTCTAAAGCTTTTAAATAAAGCTCAGGATTGTATTGATGGTCATGAGTTTTCCAATGCTTTCCACAAGATATCTTGTGCCTACCTTTAATAAGGGTGGGATTATTAGGAAATGAACCTATGAAATTAGGTTGCAATATGTTCTTAAAGACATCTTTCAAAGTTGTCTATTTTTGCTTGAATCTCATTTAATTCTGAAATGCGACCATAACCATTGGTACACCCACTCAATACACAGCAACGAGAGAAGTTAATCTTATCCAGTTGAAAACCAACGAGCGAGAATGGACTCACTTGATTGCAACGGGGTATATAACGCCCCCTACTTCGAAGCTGCCCTTCTTGAACTGCATGACTGAAGTGTTGTTGATGCAAGTTCCTTCGGGGAAGATTAGGATCGGTGGATTGTTAGGATCTGACACATGTTCCCGAAGTCTGAAAAGAAGGGAAATACATTATTTTACCCTAGAAAATAGAAGACATTGTGGTTGATGAAATTGTGCTATTTAAAAATATATATTTAACAAACATTTTGTATAGATTAGCCCTTTGCACTCAAAAATTTTTTGGTATGTTATTACTCGTTTCTTGATAAAATTCCTTAACTTATTGCTATTTAATTGCACTATTATGATTCTGGTTAAATTATACTGAAAACTAAGATTTTTTTGTAGGTACCTTAAATTTTCAATTAACGGGGTTCCACATACTTCGAAATGCTTTTTTTGGGTCCCTTGTATTTCAAATTAACGAGTTGTGTGTACAACAAAATTGAATAGTTATATAAATATAATAACATTAAAATCGTTACAAAGAATAATTACCTGTTGGTTACTGCATTTCTGTCCTTGACTTCCGATCTTTCAAACCAGATATGTGGGGAAGCCCTCGCTAACGCTCTTTGTAAGAGTCCCAAGAAACCTCCATGTCGCTGGCCAATCTACACACACCAAATTTAAATAAATGAAAAATATTTATTGGAAAAAATGAGATTTCGCTTCTTTGAAACAACTTTATCGGCTTGTTATATAAAAATTGTACACTTTAGTGTTGAGAATCGATCAACAGAATTTAAATTGTGCAAGGGAGCCTTTCTATTATATATCACATTATAATTATATAAGATACAGTCTTGAAATATGAAATAATTTGAGGTTATTATTTTTGAAGTTTACGAGTCTATGCATGGCTTGTATTGTGAAAATATGCACATAATTCCACTCCAGCATTTAAAGCACAACATATGTATTTATTTTGTTATCAAAATAATAACTATTTATTTAAAATATTTTAATTTATTTTATATTTTGTGATGCAAGATGGTGTGGAATTAGAGTAAAAATAAAATAATCACTAATTCAAAAATTAAATGGCGGGTGCATATGGGCTAGCACTGGATGACTTTGTCGTATATTTCCACAGTAATATTCAATAAAATAGCGCTACGTTCCAATTTAAATTATAGATATTTAGAACTTTTACATGGTTTATGGTGTGCAAAAAATTTCACACTGAAAGAAAAACTAAAAAAAATTAGAAAAATACCTCGGTACTGTCACAATTACTTTAAAACTTATATAAAACATATTAATATGTTAATCTGAACAAAAACATAATATCTAGAAGGGAGCAACTCAAGGACAGATGAAATATTAGAGAAAAAAAAAGTATTAAGTAGGTAACTTAGGATATGGACAGGATCCATGCAATTCCTCGTTCAAGTAAGCATGCATGAACAGAAAAAACACAAGCAAAAGCACATTGTTATAAAGCTTCTTATACATAGTAAAAAAGCCTTTGAAGAAACACTACTAAGATTGTGGCTTAAATAATTGTAACTAAAAAGGAGGAAAAAACACTACATAGGAACTCCCACCACCACAAGCACATAGTAAATTGATTAAAAACTAATCAAACAGTAAATCAAAGAAAATATGCAATCAATTAAAAAAAATATTTTTAGCTTTCTTTCACAACTCAAGATGTTACGACTAATATGAATTTTAAATTAATTCAGAGATATTTTTAAAACATGTTACACACAGCAAAACCCCATCAAACTCGTTTATTTTTATACCTATTTATGAAAAAATTTACATTGTTTTGTGAGTCATTTTGATGTTTACTTTTGTACTATATGATTTATTTTATTGTTTATTATGCCCATTTTCATACATCTCATAAGAGCATTTTTTTTTTAATGAATTATTTTGTTTCCGGACTGGTGCAATTTATTTAAAATAGATTTTTTCAAATTATCCAAATTCCTCAAAAATTTCGCAATGTCACCATAAATCGCTTTTTTCCACAAATTTTTGGTAAAACTGGTTTTGTATACTTAAAATTCTGTTTTCTATAATTCCTATAATTTTGAATTAATAAGGGTTTACTTCACCAATAGAATTGACAAAACTCATTCACACAGATAGAGCTTTGATGCCCTGAAACTTGAAAAATTCTTATCACATTATATATAAGTTTACGAGTTTTAGGTCAAAGTCATATTATATACATATATGTATAAGTTTATGAGCACTGATACAATCATCCGTATTCTGAAAATAACAATGTCTGGATCTTTAAGATCTTTATCCCAACACTTAAATAGACGATAATTAAAATTAAAAAAATTAAAAATTAATATACACTATATTTAAAGATGATATGAGAAAGATGGTTTCTTACAAACGCATTAATTTCTTCATCCACAGCATCCAGATGAAATATCGTGGCTAAACTTGTCATGACCGCGTTACCGCGTATTCCAATTTTCCCATATTGACATTTGACAGATAACAATTTACATCTTTCTCCCTCCCTCTATATCTATCTCATGTAGAAACTTACAGAAACAAACACCGACGTAAAGCTATGACTCGTTTATTTTTAATTTTAATTATCGTCTATTAAGTGTTGGAATAAAGATCTTAAAGATCCAGACATATCTGTCAAATGTCAGGATGGGAAGATTTGAATACACGGTAACGCCGAACGCGGTCATGACAAGTTTAGCCATGATATTTCATCTGGACGCTGCGGATAAAGAAATTAATACATTTGTGAGAAACAATCTCTCTTATATCATCTTTTAATACAGTCTATTTGAGCCGTAGAATTACAAAATCCGCTCTGGACATTTTTAATTTTTATTATCGTCTATTAAGTGTTGGGATAAAGATCTTAAAGATCCAGACATTGTTATTTTCAGAATCGGGCCGAATATGTATGTAGCAGTGGATATCTTTTCATCAAAAGCAAGAATGCTGTGGGACTTGCAATATATATGCTACTAATTCCAGTGTTTCTTTGTATTTATCTTATGTAATTATATTATAACTTTTAACTGAATTAATGTCTATAAAACACGAAATAGAGCGGTTAAATTTAGCGCTTCAAGTTTTGTGTACTTTAAAATGCAGTTATTAAGTTCTCCAATTTGGCACTTTTTTAGCACTCGGCTCAAAAGACTGGTTCCTCAGCAGGCGAGGAATGGTGACTTCCATATCCTACACTGGTTCTTTGAGAAAATCGCAAGCTCAAAACGTATTAGACAGATGATTAGGTTTGAGTATATTTTAATGTCCACCATATAAATAAAATATATTGTAAATTAATAAAAAGTCATTCTAAAGTTTGTCGTTGAAAATTATTATAATGAGTGAGATATATGATGCAGTGAGATGGGGGAGGGGTAGACAGATGTAAGAACAGTGAGGATGATTAAAAGCAACAGTGAAACTATTGAAGAGTGAATGATCCAAAAGTAATAAAAGATACTCCTTTGGGGATGGCGACAACCTTACAATTACTTCATATTTTTTTAGTACAAATCTATTATTTTATGTGGGTGTTCTAGTTTGAAATTGTAAGTGCACAACTAAACCTGGCAAATATTTTACATGAAATGTAAATGTATTAGGTTGTTCCATAAGTCTGCATTTTTTTAATACATATGCACAAAATACACACTTTTTCAAAAACTAAAGAATAAACTTTTCCGTTCATCGATTACTCTTGATGGTGGTCCGTAACAATAAAATATGCAGTACAATACCGGTGTTTATTGTAAAAAGTTAATAATTATATACAGTGTTATCTCAATGGCAGGATCCAGCTAAAAAACACTCTTGCGCATGGATATTTAAACCTTCCTTCCCTGAAAGGTGTCATTATGCATACGCACACGTACCCATGCTATTTTTAATCAATGTATTTATTTATTTTTAATCCTAAATTGACAATGGCACAGGAAATAAAAGAATTTTAGTTATGCTAATTATGATTTCCACTGCCTTTTAAGTGTCAGCAAAATGGATCCACTCCTCGTATCTGGTAACAACCCAAAAAGATTTATTAATGAGCCTGGGGCCGCGTCGCATATATCCGACGGAGCGCGACTGTCCCCAGGGGCCGCGTCGGATATATCCGATAGGCACAAAATAAATTATTTATCGACGGCCGCGTATCGAATTTGAAAAACGTAATTTTTTCCCAATAGAGAAATCTTGTTGTGACCTGTCGTTCCATTTTCAATTCAAAAACATCACGGATTATATTTTAAATCAACAATCAAAACAGAAGTTTTTCTGCCGTCAAAATCGTATAGAATTGTCATAGATGGCGCCCCGATCGCGTGTTGTGCAATCGAAATTCAAATATTCCATCGTCAAGGTCACGCGCAATGTGCGCGGGAAATACGATTTATTTTTTTCGATTTTCGATTTATTTGTACACGTATATACAAATATATACGATATGTTTTGCGATATTTGTCAGTTTTTGTTGGTTTATGATTCAATTGAATACTAATAGTGATTTATTAACAAAAATACACGCAATTTTGTTGCGTTTATTTGAAATATGTGTGTGTGTGAAAGTGTATCATATTTATGTGTTATGAGTGCGATGTCCCGTCGTGTGCCGTGCCGTGCAACAAAATATATCACACAGAAGAAGATTATTATTATTAATAGTAGTGTTGTCTCTAATAAACAAATAAAAAATTATTATTATTTTTCAGAAAATGTTGCGATGGCAACATTATGGAAATTCAAAAAAAGATTATTTTTTTTACTTAAATGATAAAAAAATCATTGCATTTCGACACTTACGATAAAATAATATGAATTTGTGTGTTTTTTTTTTAATTTACGCATGTTTTCATGGTTTTTTCGTAAAAAGAAAAATCACAAAAAATTCCGAAAATTTACGGCCCTTGCCTATATGTTGCTTTGGAATTTTTAGGCCCTCAACAAGTTAAGACAGAGCAAGATTTACCTCGGAAAATTTGAGAAGCTGTAATTTACCACTCTTAGAAACATTTCGTATTTATTTTAAACTAGCTGTAACTCAAAAATGACTGTACTTTTACATCTTGGGTGTTAAGGAATAAGTATTTATTTATATAAAAAAAAGAAAAAAAATTATAAAGAAGTTAGGGATGTTACACAAAGTTACGATGGACGGACAGACAGACAACAAACTTATTATAGTTGGGATGTCTATGGATTGCTACCGAATGTAATCTGAGTCGTGTACAACCTCTTGTACCATTAATTTTGAGTTCACTTTGACAACACTAATAATCTCTAGTAGTCTATCAGTCATTTATAAATTTTTAATATCAGAATACTTGGAATTAAGTTTTAAAAATCACATTTGACATGTTTCAAAACTATATTGCATTTTTATAATGCATTATCTAAGCTATATTGCACCTAAACTATATTTCTGAAATATATAGCATTTTTTAAAACCATATTGCTAACCTAACCTCACCTCCTAACCATTGCACTACACATGTTGTCAGTAGCCAAAATCGTGTAATGTCTGAGTTGTGATTCATAAAGAGAAATGTAGCATAATTTAGATATCTTTGTGCCTGGGTCGATTTAGGATTGGAAGTAAATAAATACATAAAATAAAGAAAAGCAACCATTAATCGTTCCACTGTTGCCAATCACCAAAAAACCTCAAAACATCTTTAGTTTTTAAAGAGGGGTGCGCTTGGTACACTCGTTAACCCTTTCAGCTCGGATCTATACGATCGTGCGTTCACATTATATATATATATATTTCCCCTAACTAAACCGTTTTTCGGGTTCAAACCGGCCTGCAATGATTGTGCGTATACGCGCAGTACAGCGCACAATCATTGCAGGCCGGTTTGAACCCGAAAAACGGTTTAGTTAGCGGGAAATATTTTTTTATGCGAACGCACGATCGAATCGATCCGGGCTGAGAGGTTTAAAAAAAGTAAAGATTTATGAACTAACCTAACATTTGGGTTGGCCATATTAGATTAAATTACCCATTTTTGGGTAAAGATAATACGGAGGAAACCGGATACCACGGATAATCAATTATCGTTACATATTGATAACGGTTATCAATTGATTATTATCACTATCAGTCAGTCCTAAAACTTTGCATATAAAATTATTCAAAAATAATCAAGCCAAATTATATTCAAACAATTTTGGTGATTATGCATATACAAAAGTTTTGAATTCTAAGGAAATTCACAAAAAACGATTAATTTCTTCGAAGCTTTCTAAACGTATCCAAGTGCCCGACAATAATTATTAGAAAAAAGGCTTGTTACTGAAATCCAGTGAATGCATCAATGAAGAAAAAATCCGTCTAATGTCCAGATGCAAAATGCATAACAAATTCTTCGTCCTTCAATACAGGGCATCAAATTGAATATGAAGATTTTACTCATCTGGCAGAATGCGTGTAATAATGAAATTTTTAATCTTTTACTAAATGTTATCAGCTGGTTATTGTTAACAAAAGTAACAGGTTCCACAGTGATCATTATAAGTGGATTCAACTGTATTTGTAGTCACTATGGAAAATTTAATAAACTGTACCCACTCTACACACATACTATACTATATCATCATTATTTTTAAATTAAGAAGGAATTTAAATATAAAGAAAAAAAGTCAAACCATCCCTAAAAGATACTCTCTATGCACAACAGAATCATCATCTACGATGCTATTTACAAGCGCTACGCATAGGCAACACAGACACAGTAACACGGACCAGCGAGTAGCAGTTGTCGCACATTAGCACGAGCACATCGATGGGCGAAGTGTGATTCGCCACGCAGATGCCCCGCCGAGGCGGCGAGCCCTTGTACGTGATGACCGCTGACAGCGAGCGGCTCAGCAGCGAGAAGCAGCTCGCGCTCAGACGCCGGTTGAGGCGGCGGCGGCGCGGCCCCTCCGGCAGGCATCCCACGGCGGCGGTGCAGGTCGTCAGCAACACCACCTACTCAAATTTGATCGGACGGTGTAATCGGCCAACGGCAATGGGCGCCCGGCGTGGGCGGTCAAATTTAGAATGTTGCGTCGTTCACGTCGTCGGCAGCAGCATCTATTCGAATGATGTAAATGATGAAGTAAATTCCCCGACTTTTGTAATATTTTCGATGTACACAGTCATTGTGGGCAGTGTATGCATCAGCAGCACCTAGGTCATTTTTAATGGGGAGTGAAATGTGCCAATATTTTAAACAGCGGTCAAAATTAAGTAATCGAATTTCAAAACACAGCAGCGCTTATTGCAAGCCACGAAAGGCCTATGAAAAGAAAGCAACCCCATTGAGTCTTTACATTGGAATTCTGGTTTGGGTTAGTTATATGTGAAATAAATTTTCACTTAAAATGTACTTAAACCTTCAATTACATATATATATATCATTATTTTGTAACCTAAACGTGAAGTAACAATATACAGTTGATTAACCTTTCCTCTCTGCTGCTGTAAACTCAAATCCTCCTTAATATATTTATATATTCAATAAAATAATTACAATATACAGGGTGTAGCAGAGCTACCAGCAGAAACTTGGCCGGTAGATTCCTGCCTATGTTATGAGTCTGAAATGTTCAAGCACCCATGACCGTTATAGTTATGGAGTTATGCAATATCAATGTTTGCATTTTTTTTCAATATTTCTGACTTATTTTTTGTAAAACGTTGGATTATCATTACAGTAATTTATATTGAATATAAAAAATTCATTCCCTTTAATACAAGTAAAATGATAAAAACCTTCCGATTCCAATTGGAAAATATTTCAATTGGAATTCTATCAGGATTTTTATTATTTTATTTAACTTTTATTGAAACAAATGAATTTTTTATAGTCGATATAAGTAACTGTAATGATTCTTCAACGTTTTGTAAAAAATAAGTCAGAAATATTGAAAAAAAAAATGCAAACATCGATATTGCATAACTCCATAACTATAACGATCATGGGTGCTTGAACATTTCAGACTCATAACAAAGGCAGGAATCTACCGGCCAAGTTTCTGCTGCTAGCTCTGGTACACCCTGTATATGAATTTACCGAAAGCAACAAAATAAAATGTTTTGTCCGACTCAATTAACGTGAATTTGTTAATACCTGTTGTACAAGCGACCTCTTTGGGTCACGGCTAAAATCATTTGCATTGTTTGTCAGTAATTGTGATTAGTGTGCCCGAGGGCGACATCTATGGATGTTTGAGGAAGGAATGTGGCATTTTGTTACGCTTTTGTTTTTAGTTAATATTTTTTTCTGCGTTTTTGACAATCAATAAAAAGATGAAAGGAGAAACGTCTCTTTCATTTTTAACATTTTATAAATCAATTTGGTGATATCTGCGACAAAGGGAATATCCCCTTCAGATAAAGGATGAAATGTGCTTTGTGCGATAGTTGCAGTAAGAGAGGAACGCTCCTCTTCAGATGGAAGATCATTGCGATCTAGGGGAAACATCTCCTGGGTTGATTGAGATTCAGACCAAATCTCAGTCAGAGATTGAACACCCGTATACAGTGAACGCAGTGCGTGGTGCGCAGTACGTTGCGCGCAGGGCGCTTGGATTGCTGATCTTCTCTCTTTTCTTTTAAAAAAAGTCTGCACGTACACTGAGTTTACAGCCTCAGAAAGTGCGTTTCAATTTAGCTCCGTATGAGAAGAAAAGTGAAATAAAACTGAAATATGAACTTGGCAGAACCGATTCCTATTCCTATTTGAAACCTTGTCAATCAGCAAGGAACGTAAGCCATTACTTCTATCCAATTGTATCACCAGTTCTATGTACAATAATATTCATTGCATTACTTTCAACCTTTGTTTGTCAAGAACGAGACAATACAAGAGGATTTTTGCAACACTAATTTTTTACTTATTTTTACTCAATGTACAGTGAATTAAAAAAACTCTTCGCTCAAAGGTAATCAATAAACCAGATAAAGTGAAAGAAAAATGATTTTGTTAATTTAAAACAAGTACCTACAAGTCTACTAAATATTAGGAAACTGCGAGATGAATGTGAGTAAAAAAAATTCCAGTTAATCATTATTCTCCTTCTAATGATTATGTAATTCCCTAATTAATTATTCTAACTCCCCCTCCCTCTTCCAATCTTTTTCTTTAACCTTTCTCCAATGTAAATCAGTACTCAACTTTAGTATACCTGTTATCCTGAAGATGGAACATTGTTCTCGAAACATGTTGATATTTTATCTATTGAAGTGGCGTAAACGAAGTAATTTTATTTAATTAATTATGTCACTACACAGTGTAGGTAAACCTTTTTTCAGGAGAAATATTTTTAATTTTGAAGAAACAAAATAAAAACACAAACATTATTATATTTTTGTCCTAAATAATATTAAGCGAACCGAACACAACATTGAATATAATAGTATATCGCCCCATGCGATACCATGCCCATCCAGGAGACAGATATCCAATAATACAAATACAAAAATAACCCAATCAATAATAACCTCCAAATGACAACACATGTGACCCATGATAAACATGTTAATTTGAACAAATTCTGGACAAATGTGCGACCATATCTTCCTCAATCATCTATAATAAACATTCTTAACGTGCTATAACGAGTTCTGTAGAGCTGGACACAAGACCAAATATATTTTGGAACACCCAGTGTAATATTGGACACATTTTAAACAAAGATACATATATCAATATCAAACAGTTTATAAAATCTATAAGGACAGTCAGACAAGTACAGCGAACCCAATGTGAATTTGGCAAATCCGACAGCACCCATAGTATACACCTGGACAAACTTGAAGACACCAAATTGTAGGAATATCTGTTTCAAAGAAAAAACAAATTGAGAGCATAAGCTAGTGGAAAAGGTTGATGAAATCAGTAGAAAGAAATAATGATCCAATGGTGTGAAATAATTCATGACCAGGCTGTTTGAAAAGAAAGCAATAAATGTCTGACATACAGTAAATACATGTAATTATAATGCACGTGCCACCATCCAGCGAATCTGCTAAGTACATCCAAGATGGCTTTAGTCACAAGACATGAGTTATACGTCGGGTGTTAACATAAGTTATTTTCGGTTTTCTCCAAATGAAGACACAACAAAAAAATTTCAACAAATTAGTCAATAATACATTTATAATTAACAATTTCTTGCCAACGTTTTTCAATGCCTCTGCAATAAAAAAATTGTCATTCGAACAGAAGGGAGTGTCGAAAGTGCTCACTTTTGTCTACTTGACATTCTGTTTTGAAGGCCCGTAATTGAATAAAATAATAAATGTAACGTAAAAGCAAACACAATTTCTTGTAGAGAATTTTTTTCTTTCAAACGAAGAAATCTTTACCAATTTGTTTTACTTTTTGGCGGGTGTTTTAAAATTTGAAGAAAAAGAAAAGGACACTACCTACGTTAACACCTAATAATACATACAAATTATTATAAAATATATGGAATCGTCAATGAGGAATGGATTGAAGGAAATAGAATTACTATCAATTAGCTCAGAGACAATAAAATCTATTGAAGAATTTGTTGACTTTACTCAAAGTAGAGTAAACATTTTATAACTTTGCACTCCAGCTCTAGGGTGACCATGATGTTGGTCATGTATGATAATACGATTGATAGTAAGTTGTATACTGCATTGCACTGTCAACTAACCATGGGAAAGTTACAGTTAATTAGTGCTATTCTTAAAAAAGCAACATTGGGGTGTCAGATCTATATCCCAACACTTAATAGATGAAAATTAAAATAAAAAATAAACGAGACGTAGGTGTACGTTGGTATTCGTCGTACTTAAATAAGATTTATATATTTTCACATATCTCTCTCAAACTAAAAACCTTTATTTGCAATGTCCGATTTCTCCGGTCTGGTTTAATCTCACAATTCTCATGTTTCGACTAAAATGACATGAAATAAGTACTAATGCTGTATTTAAGGCTTATATAGAAAAAAGATTATTTTATATGCACTTATTAATTTCTTATCCCATAGCATCCTGATGTAAAATTATGGTAAAATTGTCATTGTTACGTTGGACCATAGAAGAGATACATTGTTAGACTCTACTTATAATTGACGTTTGACGGATAACCGTCATGTACTTCTTTCTCTCTCTGACCACACCACCGTCCTAAGTCTCGTTTATTTTTTATTTTCATGTATTAAGTATCGGGATAAAGATCTCACATTCCAATATTGCTATTTTCAGAATAGCACAGACTAATCAACTGATACACTCAACATATTATACACAATTGAATCAGTGCATTAAAAAGTGCAAAGTTATGAAACGTGGACTCTAAAAGAATAATCATGTTAGTTTAGTGCAGCAAAACGGCATGTGAGACTACCTTAGTATGAAAAGTAAATGTCCAACTTTTAATGAAATATTATTAACTTCGGAATAGGCCCATTGTTTAGAACTGGAGACGATCTGTTAGCAGAGCATATTTAATTGGCAATACAATTCAAGGATCAGGATAGAGAGTGGAAAAGACTGGTTCACAAGGTGAGATGAAACAGATAAAATAAATAAATAATTGGCTCAGGTGAGACTGTAACAAATTTGCTCAAACAAAACTGGCCCAAAATGATAACCCGAAGACGTCCACGAAGCTTCTGATTGAAGCACCATCAATCTATAAAAACTCATCATTGAGGAGCTATGTACCAAGCTGAAACACGTCTCCGATGACAGCATGACAACATCGATGGGCGATGTGTGATTGGCCACGCAGTACCCGCCCCGCTTGGGCTTGTACTCCTCCATGTGGAAGGTGAGCACACACGAGAGGCTGCGCGCCAGGATCCGGAAAGCGATACGGTAGCTGATATCGCTCACAGCCCGCTTCACTGGACCATTAGGTAGCTGTCCACACAGGCCGAATGCGAAGATCATCCAAAACACCTATCGTTGTTTGATCAAGCAATGATTGGTATATACAAATATATACATAATTGTTCATCTACCGACAAATAAGTACATTTTACAATTATCTATTGTGGTATGTTTAATTCAATTAATCATCGATATTGGACGATACCATGGATATTGCTGTCTTTGCTTTTATACCCCACATTTGACAATTATGTAATGCTACAAATAAAAATTATGTAATTTTTTCTTTTTATATATACAGTCGAACTCGGTTATAACGAGCACGGATATAAGGAGATCTCGGCTATAATGAACAAAACTATGAATTCATTTTGATTTGCGCATATTCCCATACAATCGTTCTCGGTTATAAGGAGCGCGATTCCCGGATATATGGAGCAATTTTTAGAAACTCTACATACATATTTGCTTGGATTATAGAGAAAAAAAAAATTTTTTTTTGAACTCGTAACAATGAACTTGTTCACTTTGCTTTTAAAGCGACTCGCACTTAATTAGGGTTCATTTTATGATGTGTGTCCAAAAATGCCACGTGCACAGGCAAACAATAGTTTATCAAAGGAATGGCGACGAACTGAAGGTCGAGAATATTGGTCATATAACTCCGATTATAGGGGGTTTCCAAAATGTTAGAAGTGATAGTTTATTTTATCAGTTTACTGTATTGGCATTTAAAAGCCTAATCAGTTAAACTATTAGTTGATCTATCGGAAACATGTCCACTAACAAACTAAAGTGTCTCTCTTGTGAAATAGAGCACGGCACCGGTAAAAAGTTTTCACTAACGTCTTCTACAGTTTCATCGCTCGGGAAAAATAAGGATGTTTGTTTGGCTGTTCTTGAAAATAACATCACGCAATCAAAAAAATTTAGAAAGTGAAATTTACCTATCCCGGATATACGGAGTCCCGGCTATAAGGAGCAAATTTAGTCGGTCCCGTCGCGCTCGTTATAACCGAGTTCGACAGTATATCAAATTAGATGGATTTTACATTAATCAAAACAAGTAAATTAAATCCTGTACAGTTTAAAGTGCACCGTCAATGTATCAATTGGTGCAAAAATATTAGCTGTATAACTGAGAGGCATATTTCTAAAATACGAAAAATATATTTCGAGGACTTGACAATTTTACAACAAAATTTTGAAAATGCTCACCCCGATGAAGCAAATGAGTATCCTGAGAGGGAGGAGGAAGCAGTAGCGGACGAAAAAACCCATCATCCATATTACTGACAACCGCCACGACACAAACTCGTAGCGCCTGAGAAGAAAAAACAAATAATAATTTAAAAATTTATCAAAAAACATTATAAAACTGGGGATTTATTTTAATGTATAGTATGTTTATCCAGCAGATTCTGCCGGTAAAATTCACGAAAATTGCGTTAGAAAATTTCGAATTATCTTTCTTATACAGGGTGTCACGTAAATAGTAGCAAAAACTTCAGAGAAATCTTCTCCATTAAATTTTAAATAGAAGATATTCTTTACTATATGGGTAAAATGTCAACACTGTCAGGAAATAAGCGATACCAAAGTTTGCAGTTTATTTCAACATTTCTGCAATATACAGGGTGTCTCATAGCTAGTAGCAAAA
The DNA here is from genome assembly GCA_016648135.1 of Agrypnia vestita. NCBI lineage: Eukaryota > Metazoa > Arthropoda > Insecta > Trichoptera > Phryganeidae > Agrypnia > Agrypnia vestita. The sequence continues at coordinate 55,521 of JADDOH010005866.1, forward strand.
ACTTTACAGGTGGATTCCAGCCTAGATAATGTGTTGAAAATGTTCCAGCAACCATGACCTAATATCGATAGTTATGGAGATACACAATATCAAAGTATGCATTTTTTTTCGCAATATTTCTGAATTATTTTTTGCAAAAAGATGACATCATTACAGTAACTTATATCAATTAAGAAAAAATCATTAGCTTTAATAAAGTTGAATAGTATGATAAAAACCTTGCAAAAATTTAAAATATAATTTTTTACAAGGCTTTTATAATTTTATTTGAGTCGTATTGAAACAAATGAATTTTTCATAATCAATGTAAGTTACTGTAGGTTCCTAATAATAGTTCAACTTTTTGCAAAAAATAAGTGAAAAATGTTAAAAAAAAGTAAACTTTGATATTGTATACTATTGATGATAATAGTTGCTTGAATATTTTCAAGGCAGGATTCAGACATCCTGTGTATTTAATATTAAAAATTCATTCACTCTGATACAAGTGAAATAAAATTATTAATAACTTGCAAAAAAAGTCTGGTTTATATTTTTGCATAGTAACTTGTTCTGAGGAAACCTGAAATACTGGACTCGATTTGGAATTACATACCTATTTGTCCTTGTGAGTAGGTTCCAGCTTCGCAACTCCTCAGCTTCAAACACAGAGGTGACCTGGTCCTCAATGATGGACTCCACGCCCGCCTTCACGTAGTAGAAACATGAAGACAAATCAAAGTCCAGGTTGGAAGGTGTGACGGGGTTACTCTCCTGGAATTGTTGGAAATTTAAATTAATTCAACTATTAGACATTGCATATTTATCGACTCAAACATTTTTGTTCTGGTGTAATCATATTAATGCTTTCTGTCAAACACAGTAAGAGGACTATGTATTTGGAAAGTAAGCTCCATTTGGACTACATATTTTCTTTATTTTTTCACATAGTCACCATTTTAATTTAAGCACTTGTCATAGCATTTAATTAACTAATTTTGACACTCCTTCTTCATAAAACTTTGCAGCCTGGGAACAAAGTCAATCTGTCAGTGTTTTGAAGTGAACTGAACAAAGTCAACCTTCACCATCACCATCAGCGAAGTGCTGGGACCCAAGCCACTTCTTCACGTGCGTGGAAACATTTGGAGCCAAATCCGGGCTGAACGGGAGATGATCAAAAATGTTCCGTCGAAACTTGCTCAAAATGTCTTGTGTTGCAAATGCAAAAACATGGCACCAGATATCAGAAGTTAGTTTTGGATGACTTTCCTTAGCTTAAATTGCACACAAATCACAATGAATATCGGCTACAGAAAGTTTTGCAAAAAGAAATCTTATTACAGTACATGTCATCATCAATTTCGAACAAACTTATTTCATAAATCCATTACCTCAACTACATTCATTATTAACAAAATACGTAATTTATTATTACCTCTAATGGGGAGATAGTCTGTTCACCACCCTCGACTGGACTTCCTCCCTCTTGTACAACACTCGGCTCGACTGCTACCAGTGGCTTGACCACCGACCCGTTGCAGTTTGAGAACGGGCCGGGCCGCGTTAACCGTTCCAGGGCGCGGTCGGGTGCAAGGAGATTCTCGCGCTGTATCACCACACCACCTGCAAATAAAAATATACTGTGATATAGTGATCTGTAATTTATTATTTTAGAAGCCATCTTCAATCTTTTTTAAAACATTTGTAAATACAAACAGCCTATTTTATTATATGCAAAAAAAAATTTGGCACAATTTTTTTGCATATAATAAAATGTATTAAGCAAAATCATAAAAGCAATTTAAAACATACCTAGAAATACATTTCATGTATTTTGATATTGGTAACATTAACTTTCTGGTTGAATATAATTGTTAATTTAAAAAAAAAATAATAACAAATATTGTATAGACCAATCTCCCCCACCCAACATTTGAATAACTTAGATATTGGAATTATGGAACAGTTATTGTACGTCCAGAAGATAACGTGGTATCTAAGCCGAATAAACATTAAAAATAATCAATGTGGTTTATACAAAGTTTTTTGAAATTAATAATTGTGTTTAATGTATTTTAAGCTGAACAATGTCACTGCCGCTAGAGTGCAAGGACATAAAAAAATTGTCAAACAAAATGAATAATTGAAGGTTGATAAGTCTTCACAGAAACAGACGAGTTTTATGTGACAACTTCTTTTTATTTTTTGTACGTAGAATTTATTCACAATTTCTTTTTTTTGTAATAAAATTTACTCTTTGTCGCATCTTCACTGTGTAATTATTTTGCTTAAATAAGTAAAACCAACAAAAATAGTAGGTATGGTTCACAGTGAAACTCCGATAATTCAAAAAAAATTGAAATTTTTTAACATATACCATGTTCCAAAATGTTAACCGTAATAATTCGAAAACCACGGAATTCCTAATAATTTTTATACCTTTGTCAATACATTTTATGTCAGATAATTCAAAAACTGTTTTTAACTAATAAAAAAAATTAAATAGAGGTGCAAATACAGAATACATGTCTTCTTACATTTTCAAACTGAGCTAAACGCTTGTGCTATGAAAATAGGATTAACTTGCTGGTATGGAGTGAAGTTACTACCAACGATCATTAGATAACAAGGCGAGAGTCCTACAATCGACAATTTTGATCGCTCGTACCCGTGTAGGGTGTCCTTTATGTAATTCACGGTACCTTATGGAATGCTCTTTTTCTATACATTTGTCATGATCCCTAAAATTGGGGATCCTACGCATTGTCTTTGGTTGGCCCCCTTGATATATGTAGATAGTTTTAGTTTGCAGTTATTGGGCTAATTCCTCCTACCTGAAAGCGTTTCAAATTGTTTTTCACATTTTGAAATTCCTCTTTACTTCGATTATTTTTTCTAATTATTTATTGTTATTTATTATTTTTTGTTGCTGTGTTGTTTGTGTCGTAAAAATGTTTAAATTTTATTTGGAAGATATTACAACAGACTTGTCTAATTATTTCACATATTTATTGACAATTGTACTTCTAATAACTGTACTTTGTTGGTCTAAATCGGAAAAAAGATAGAAAAGGAATAGAAAGTTAAAATCCAGTGAAGATTGAAGAAGCTTTCTATAAATACAAATATAACAAAAAAAATTGATTACAGCCATCCAAATGCGATAAAATGGAAAAAAAAACTTTTTTCGCAAGTGAGAACAGCATATGTTAATATGCATTTAGCAATAGAAATGTCGCGACCTTTGTACTAACAAAATGAATATTGCATTTTTGAAATATACATATGCACAAAATACATTTTTCACAAAATTCACATTTTTTCCCTCGAGTTTTATGATTTTTGGCCTATTTTGCAATCGCATTTCATTTATTCTTTTCTTTGAATTTTTAATTAACGTGGTTCCATATAATTCTAAATGTTTTTTAGGGTCTCTTGAAATTCAAATTAACGAGGTTCTTCTGTATATATGTACATAAAATAAAAAATTGTTAAAGTAAAAAAATATTTTTTTTTGTAAATATTACGCACATCTTATACGAGTGCTTCCAAATAGTGCAAATTTTGATTTAATGGAAATCCGAATTAGCTTAGCAAAAATATTAAAATTGTTGATTCGATAAAATGACAATTCAATTAATAGTAGCAATGTTTGAGACATTGGCCTTTTGGACTATTATGAATTATTCAGAGGCCAAAAACAAAGTACAAAAATTTAGTAGATTGCATTTTCATATAACCTCTTGGGGTCTGAAACCTGAATAACCACTAGAGTAGTATTAAACATACAATGATGAATATCTGATGATTTTTTTAAAAATATTTAAAAATATACTCACAAAAAGTATTCTGAGAAATTAATATGTACATAGCCAACAACAAATATAGATTTAGATCTTAAAAACAAATATTGCACGCTGCACTGCATTTAAAAAAAAATGTATTCCATTATCAAAAATCCTTCTCTGGCAAACTCGGCATAGTAGGTAAAGCAATTTCAATACGAGCTATATAAACATTTTGGCAGGAGACACTAACGAATTTAAGGTTGTAATAAAATTGTTGCTGCGTAATAGAGTAGTAATGGAACAAAATACCGTCTATTTCATTCAGTGGTTATTAGAATCAGATTAATATTGTGTTAAATTTTCAATGGATAAAATCAAACATCATAAACATGTGTATCTGAAGTTTTACTTTTAAATAATCAAGATACATATCTGTAAATAAGCTGCATTTCTAAGTATGTTTTGGAGAGAAATAAAAGGCGATAATAGCTTTTTAGGTTTTTAATTCCTGTCCCAGACGTATTCATTTCTTTTTTACAACATAGCACATTCTATTAAAATATAAGCACTTTAAAAGTAAACGGATGGTTTACAGCCTTAGTGATCAAATTATAAAATATGTTTGATATTTATTGTATTTGTTATATGTGTATATGTATATAAAATTAACTTATATATGAAAATATGATAATAATTGTGATAGGAATATTAATCTTTAAATTGAATTTTTTTATACATGCTTAAGTGAATGTCACGCTTAAAAGTTCTCACCGAACGTCCCTGTTTCATACATATATTTAAATCAATTTAATGCGTGTAATCGCAGATAAAAGGGCCAAAAAGATATCGATATGTATAAAAAAAAATGGTTTGGGATAATAGATGTTTTTTTGGCAACAAATATTTCAGATTTTCTCACTGAATTTAATTAGTTTTAGATAGCGCACTGAACTTTGAAATATGAATAATTTGTAAGGTACACGGACACATCAACCTCAAACCATTTCCTCCATTGTGGATTGCAAATTTTGCATTATCAACAATGCAATCATGTTCTTGGGATTAACTGTAGTAGAGTAGCTTGTTGGTCTTGTGGTTAGGACTCTCGCCTCGTGATCGAAAGATCGCGGGTTCGAATCTCACTCCAGACCAGCAAATTGGTCCTATTTTCATAGCACAAGCGTTTAGCTTAGTTTTAAAATAATAAAATAGTAAAAAAAAAATTCTTTCCCATTTTTATTTGTCGGCAACTTATGTGGTTGCATCAATCGTCAATAATATCAAAAAATAAAATAAATTGGATAATCCAAGTAATTTTTATCATTCTTTTGACAAAGTGATAAAAATGACTGCGTGGAATTTTTTTTATTTTGTAATCCACTTTAAAACCAACCGTGAAATTCAGATAAACCTGTCACTAATTTGAATTAGTAAATGCAAAAATTTATCGCACATTGTTCAAGATTACATGCTTGTGAAAAATAAAATAAGCTTCAATTTGTCATCTGAGCGTTCAAATTGTAGTGATTGATGGGAATTTCTCTTCAAAAATAATTTATAAATATTAGTGACTTAATATCTTCGCTACCGATTCCCAACGTTGGTGGGGACTATGTATAATCAGGAAGCGTTACCGAAGATGGCACGGATAGAGTGCATGAAGATATGCTGGCATTTTGTGTGGGAAGATGAAATGTAGGCAGTGGGGAAATTAACGTTTAGATTTGGACTCAAAATATCATCAAATCAATCCACATGAGTACAGTGTGGAATTCCAGTGGCAAAACTGTTATTTCCAGCACCACAAGCCAAAACAATGAAATGAAATAAGCCGAAATATAGTGCATAAGGCTGTGAGACTGCTAGAAGGCATTGTAGATATACAGGGTGTCTCATAGCTAGTAGAAAACTTTACAGGTGGATTCCTGGCATTTTTTTCCCAATATTTCTGACTTATTTTTTGCAAAAAGTTGAACTATCATTACAGTAACTTATATTAATTATGAAAATTTAATTTATTTTAATGCAAGTCAAATAAAATGATAAAAACCTTGTAAATTTTTACAGGGTGTTTATCATTTTATTTGAGTTGTATTGAACCGAATGAATTTTTCATAATCAGTATAAGTTACTGTAATGATAGTTCAACTTTTTGCAATAAACAAGTCAGAAATATTGAAAAAAAATGCAAACTTTGATATTGTATATCTCCATAACTATTGATTAAGGCGATGTTTGCTTGAACATTTTTGACTTACTATCAAGGTAAGAAAACCTGTATTTGGGTCTTTTTTGGTTACAATTGGTTTACCGTAAATAAATACCAACGCTGTAACGGGATTGTCAAAAATTAAGAATGTTCTTAGGTTTTCACACCAGAAGACAGAAACCAGAAGATTGTCAAAAATTATTTACTTTATTCGTGGCAAGAATTTGTCATAAGTCATAAAAACAAGCTGTTCATTTTTTTTTTTTTTTGAGGAAGGACTCATGCTTACTTTATGCAAAGTATGGGAAAGGAAATAAAAGACGCATATCCAAACTGCAACAATTTACGTGTCCTAAACTTCATTGCTTCGTTTGTTCAAAAGACAGGTTTAAAAATGTGTATAAACCTATTTCCTGTGTAATTTTTTTTTAAAAAGCAGCAGGATTGTAATATTTAAGGAAATTATGCAGACTATTGCCTTGTGACCACAGCCAATATTGACACTTCTGGTTTATGTTTTCTGGGGTACAATGCTCTGTTTTCATGACCCGTCTGGCCGACGTTTTGGATCATCACGGATGATGTTGTAATAGGTAGGTTATGTAAGTCGTAGATAGGTCATAAAAACACAGCATAATATCCTAGAAAACACAAAACAGAAGATTCTGAATTTATTTTTCAATACTGACATGTTTAGGGGCTTGGCTGTAAATGGCCGTGTATTAAGAAAGTTATTTTGAAAAAAATAAAATGGTCATTTCCAACCAAATTAATTAATTAATTAATTAATTAATTAGAAAGACATACAGAAAAATCAAATTCACGAAAAAATATTTGGCTGCTACCGGGATTCGAACCATGGATCTCCTCCTATCCAGGGCAGGCGCATTATCCACTTACGCTAGAGCCGCCTTGTACAATTCCGTGAATATATCGACCTTATCTGTAAGTCTCATTTATTATTTGATTAACATTTATTATCCATTTTTATAGTACTAACATTTATTAGTCATTTCCAGTTTGGTTGGAATGCTGTTTCTATAATAAAATAAAAATTATTATTTGAAGATATGTCATATTTTGGGACTACTTTCTATCGAGCGGTAAAGAGTAGACGAAAGAAATGTAGCCACCATTTTAGACAGATATCCTGAATATGAAGAATCGTGATATTTTATCAAATAAATAGGTATATTCAAATAAATATGTGCAGTATTTTTATCAAATAAATAGGTATACTTATTCATTGTCTGTAATAGTATTTTTACAATATTACAAGGCGCCATTCCGCAAAGTCGAATGCCAAATTTAAAAATAAAAATATTAAAATATT
>JADDOH010005867.1:0-85689 GCA_016648135.1 Agrypnia vestita
TTGATTCCCCTAAATCCCCACAGATGTCGCTAATGAGAAAATCTACAATTGATTTTACGGAATTTTGAAGGCAATATACTTTTATTATGTGTAATGAAATTCATCCGAATACTTGCATTACACTAGGATACGCCAGGAAATATTATTTCCAATTTTTGTTAAATTCCTTTTTGACCAGTATTTACAATTCAGAATATTTTGAGTTTGTAATGCAAGTATTCGGATGAATTTCATTACACATAATAAAAGTATATTGCCTTCAAAATTCCGTAAAATCAATTGTAGATTTTCTCATTAGCGACATCTGTGGGGATTTAGGGGAATCAAAATCAAAATGGCTTTGTACAGGCCGCATGCAAAAAGCGCTTACAACTCATATATGAAAGCTTCACGCAATTTGAACATATATACAACTTCCAAAAAATGAATAAGCATGGTATATTCTATCATGGGTGGAAATGGTGAATGTTACAATTGTGTAAAGTGATCACTTAAGCCTACCTAAAGACAGGTCATAAGTCCTGTTACACCCAAAAATGACTTCTATACCTACTTTCCCATAATTAATACAGTTTCGTCTCTGTGAGATATCTATAATATACACTAATTGATTAATAATGTCTCTGTGACATAAATCCAGCACTGTTCTGAAAGATTTGAACAAACTCAAAATATTCTGAAATATTTTTTTTTACAAGGCTCCTTTTATCTTAAATGTTTTTCCTGAAAATATAAAGATTGCAAGATTGTCACTTAAAATTATTAAGAGTGTTAGACTGAGTGATAATAATGATATTATCTAAATGTTTTTGGTGTTCATTTATTCATAGTCAGTGAAAACACCCTGCTTTTATTTTACTCACACAAAATTATTCAGTTAAGGTATTATTGTCAACTGCAGGGGTACAAGTACCTAAACGTAGAATACAGGTATCAGTTTATTTATGTGCTCATATAACAATATTATTTCACATATGCGAATATATATTTAATTTTATACACTTTTTCCACATTTTTTTTTACAAAAAGTATTCTTGTTCTTTTATCCGCTGTTGTTTTAAATAATTTGTTCCTACTTGTTTTCTACTTAATTTCATCGAATATTTTGTCCTTACTTTTGTTGTAAAGCTACTTAGCGTTACAACAAAAATAAGGACAAAATACTATATAAATGTCAGTACAGGTTTACATTAGAGTATTTACAAATATCAGCACAGATTCACCTCATTGAGATAAGTGGCTCACGTCATTATATGTATGTGTATTTAATTAAGTTCAGGATAAATAAATGAAATAAGGTCAATACCTTACCAAAACAATTTTTATTTACACAAATCTATAAAATGTACTTGAATATTTTTAACTGCAATGTATTTCTTCTTCCTCTTTTTACTACTTACAATCATTTTCTTCTCACTACTTTAACTTCTCTTATTATTTTACACAAATCTATATGATGTAATTGAATCTTTTTAACTGCAATTTACACAAATCTGTTATATGCACTTGAATCTTTAACAGCAATCTAAATTTACACAATCCTTTTATATGTACTTGTACCTTTTAACTGTATATCTATGTCTTATGTTATTTTTAAAAATTTAAATTCAGTTTATTCGTAAAAGCCCATAAGGTTGTTAAATAAATAAATACCTACATTTACCCTTAGCAGTAGCTGCATCCAAAACAATATTTTTAATTTTGAAGTTAATTAATCTAAAAGATTCCGAATTGATTAAATCAAATCCAGCAATATAGCAACCCTGCATTTAGCGGAATGACGCGGTCCAGTGAATAAATGGGTGTCACGTTCGCAGCGGGTTAAAATCGCCGGCGCTCAATACGGATTGGTTTGATGAATCGCCAAATCGGGAGTGAAATTAAATGTTTTAAGTAGGAGTGAACAATGGACCAGTCATTACATAAATCATTTTGTAGCGGGAGTCTGTGTACGCAGAGGTCACCATTCAAAAATATTTTTATTAATTTACATAAATAACAGGCTTTCCAAAACAAACATGAAAGTAATCGAAAATAACCTACTAACTGATCATTAAAATTAGGTGAAAAACATAAACTTCGTTATATCTACGTGAGTTGAATAATAATTCTTTATTTTTTTACTCGAGTTTCGAGAGTATCAGAGTATTCCTGTAAATGAGTGTCAAACTCGAATAGTAATATATAAAATCATTATCAGTTTACTAAGTCTGTTAAGGGAAAACTTGAGGTGAGATACTTGAATTACTATTTAACATTATAAGTCTATTGTACTTACTCCTGTATCTTATTAAATTACTAATTTTTAAGCTTTCTTGTAATTTACTTTCGTAATTTCTTTTAATAGGCTCAGACTAATTATAAACTCATTTTCTTTAATATTTAATCCGATTATAAATGTAATCTTTTATTGTAAAACCAGCTGTAATTTGTCTAAAATGATGGAACATTGGTTTGCATCTTTGCTAAGCCCTAGTATATATTTATAGTAAATTTTAGCAATCCAACATGCGTTGAGCGGTTTGTTCAGGTTCGCTGGCCCTGGGTTCAGGCCCCATCTCCGACCGTTTTTTGTATAACAGATCGATTGCATAACAGATTGCTTAATTTACAATGCAAGTTGTAACTTGGAGTAAATAAGTATCTATGTGGAGGCGATCTTCTGCTTGAATTTTTCAATGATATCATTAAATACGTCGACATGATCGCTCAATTCCTTTAGGAGTTGCAAACTACGCATTATGCTGTGCTTATTTATTACATGCGTTCTGCATTTTGGAAGATGGAAAAAGTGCGTGACCTCGATTTCGCAAATAATTATTTGGTACAAACAGGGCAGTTATTTTGTTTTTTTACCGTTAATTCGAACGAAATTACGGACGCTACGCGAAGTTACGATCAGACTTACAGACAGACAGACAGACGGACCGATAGACGGACATACAACGAAATTATTATCTTTGATTCTCTTAAAATCACTTGCAATGACTACAGTGATGAGTAATAATAATCTAAAAACACCATTTCCATTTTAACTCTTAAGCGGCGATAAAATTTAATGCGTCAATAAAATAAAATGAATCTGACACCGAAACAAAACAAAATTAAATTTGATTAGATCGCCGAATCGGCAACTGAAAACCCCTGCTTCCGATCTGGGCGATTTTTTTCCTCGCCACGCCCAAATTCCCACCAAATGATCTGTGAAACAAGCAATTTCCGGTACGAGCATCCCAGGCTGTTTTATTACCGGATATACGTCAGCAATTAGGCATGGTAACCTACATTATTTTCGATGATTTATCAATTTTCCCCCAGATTCTGATTATCTTCCTGTCAGCCAGATATTTATTCAACGGGTAATCAATAACCCTGATGTCGTATTAATATACTCAATAGAATTTAAAAACGATTGTACCAGTTACATAACATGACTTCAGCAGAAGATTGAGGTGGCGAATGGCAACCAGCTTGCACCGTGTACTTCCCATCAACATATGCATGGATATGACGCTCTGAGTATTTAATACATCAGATAATGACATATAATATAGGCAGATATGTAAAACACATATACTTGAAACAAAATGCTAACATACGAGTTACATAGGAAGGGTATTGAACGTGGTGTAAGCAACAAAATAGTATAAAATAACTTGGATTTTGAACAAAGGCAAATAATTAGTGTGAAATTCATTCCGAATTCATTAAAGTTAAAACATTTATATATATAAGTAATTGTAAAAAAGAATTTTTTACCAAGTAGGTTGTTTTGTATTTTTTTTTGTGTGTAAAGCGTCCTTGAGTTGAGTACTCATGAAAACGACGCTATATAAATTATTATTATTGTACATATATTGCTTGTTTTAGCATTAAAGTCAACTGATGTACCTACATATGCGAATGTTATAACTTATATTTATATACAAGTACTTGCATAGTTTGCCAGTATCCAGACAAAAATTATAATATTTCATTTTCATATCCATATCCTCTTATATTTTTATATATTGCTTATTGAAAGCATACAAACATATGTCGCGGAAAGTGCTCTATTTTTTAAATATATATGGAATGAGTGGGACTGCACTAACCTCCCCACATGCTGGAATGAAGTTTTATTATTATTATTATTTTCTTATGATTTAATATTAATTTAATATTGATTTAATGTTAATTAATTTATATTGATTTAATATTGATTAATTTAATATTGATTCAATATTTATTTATTTAGTTTTACAGTTATTTTAAAAGGTTAATCACCTGTAAAATAAAATGCACTATGTAGGTTACATCCAGTATAATACTCAATTGCATGTAATGTGTAATATATGTGATGCTTTAATGTGCTAGAAGGTGTGCGTGTGGGGTAATAATATATGCGTCTTAACGTTAATGAGCATCGGTGACACCGATTCAGTTTATTGCTTAGCATAGCCATGAGCGGTCTGAATTATCGATATGCGTTTTCATAATGTCAGGCAACGCTATTAACCTCTCCGATGCATGTGGGGTAATTCATTTATCCTAATAGTCCATTTATCTTTATCACTCTTTAATTAAATGTTTTGCATGGTTGAAAACAATTTATACTATAACAGCGAATAACACCAACCACACTTTTCAGTAAATTTTATCTTTCGTTTGTTCTGTGTACCACAAAAGGCGTTTTAATTTTGACGTTAATAAGAATGTTACGAGTTTCTTGAACACGATTTCATATTTACTCATTTTGATAACAGGAACCGATATACGCCATGCCTTTGAACATAAGACAAGTTCTTCTCGAAATAACCCGCTTTGTTTGATCTTGGAGGGATAACAAGTGTCCGTTGCCTTTCACGAAATCTCTCTTATGCACGCTGTTCCCCTCTCTTATTATATCTTCTCGAATCTAGCTTCCAGAGTGTATATATTAGGTGTATCCAAAAAATGACGTTTTTTGAAATGGAAAAGAATTATTTTATAAACAAGTCATTTAGCATTCTTAATGTAATTATTTCGTTGTCTGTCCGTAATTTCTGTAATGACAACTTTAGATAATTAGAGTGTAACACGAAAATCATGCAAGTCGTTATTATTTGTTATTATTTCCATGTTATTTTCGGGTGTACGGCTAGTGTTGAACTAACATTTATTCTCCATCGATATAATATGTAACTGACTTTCATCGTTTTAGATCGTTTTCTTTGTGATGAAAAAACGACTAAAAATGAACACAAAACAACTTTAACCATTGTGGGTACTACAATAAATGATGAAAGACATATTTGGCAATATTGAATTGGGTAAAGTCAAAATGGGAACAGAAAAAACTTACCCTGAATTCCTAGTTGAAGTCACGGTAAAAGATACCATTGGAAAAATCCATCGTTTTGTTATGGAAGACTGTAATGTTAAGCTTTGCGAAATTGCTAAGAGTGTGGGGATCTAAACTGAATAAGTCTTCATAAACTCGCATGAAATATTTTGTATAAAAAGCTGAGGGAGCAAAGTATGCCGCGATTGTTGAATGTGTTTCGAAAACACACGCAAAAGTTTTTTCAATTTTTCAATCAAGTATTTCGCAATTTGCAGTATATTAGGCATCAGTCGAACATAGTCCTATGACATTTCATCCCATAAATACATAACCTCCAATCTAGGTAACACACACACACAAACGTGGCGAGTCTGCTGCGTAGACAAAACTGAGGCATAGCAGTGTATACGAGCATCGATACAGGTCGATGCCCGGAGCACCGTTAGCATTCGCATACAGCCAGAATTCAAGAGAGTTATTATCGTAATTATGTATAACTTGTAATTGTTTTATCAAGTAAATAAATTCATCAAATATTCCACGACTTTGGAGAATTCCCGTTACATAATGGCTGGTGACTTTAAAGCAACCTTCTCTTTATTCACCGATCACCACAAATTGGTGACTACCGATTCACTTTTACCCCCAAAGTTCCACCACCACGTATAGATTCGAAGTTTTAGTCAAACAGTGGACAATGAATGGTGAAAGTGCGCCGACGATGGCAAATATTGTTTTGTCAGCTGGAAGAGTTGATTGGGTTTTCCAAGGAATCATACTGATAGACTGTCTTGAGAAGAGTAAACAATAATACGGGCCTATAACACCATACTATTTAACCGTTTGAAAGAAGAACTGAAACTATGACGCCAAGACCGGCGCCACACTGCGCATATCGTCCACCGCGTCTTTTCTGTCACGTCAAATCAGCAAAGCGAATGGGTCGACCGATCATCCGCGTAGTGTGTTTGATAAGCGCATATTGTGTAGAAAGAAATGCAATGGCGTTCCGCGACTGAAGACACGTGGCGGAAAATCCAAGTAGTGTGACGCCGGCCTAAGATTGGTATACAAAAAATGCTCTTTAACTGAGACAGCTTTACGTCCTACAAAACGTCACATAAATCAGGCTTCGAATTGATTTTCGATACACCATATTCGCTAAATTTGACCATATATGATTTTTTCATGTTCCCAAATTAGAAAATACCTACGGCTCGATGGTAAGAAATTCTCCTCAAATGAAGATGTTATTGCCAAATTGTTATTGTCAATGCATATTTTGCAGCTTTTCATAACAGCTGTTTTTTCGATAGGATGGAAAAATGGGAAACTTGCTGGATCAAGTGTATAACCCTCTATAGAGGCTTTGAGTATGTTGAGAAATTAAATCGATTTTTTAAAAAAAAAACGGTGTTTAATCAGCTTTTTACCATATTTATCGATTGACCCTCGTATATGTACAAAGATAATGAAATGTTGAGTTCATGTTCATTTGCTTCTGAATTAATTATGCTACGAAATTCAACAGTGACGCAGTAGAGTAGTCTCAGAATCATGATTCTCTGTCCCCGCGAATTTACGAAAAGCTATCAATTGTTCCGCTTGGATAATGCGTTTGGCGTACACTGGACCAAAGGCATTACTGGAAAAGGTGATAGGTCAATAATAGTGTTCGAGAGTAACGCTGATGGTCGGCGTTCGACCAGAAAAGTTGTTAACAAGTATCCCGCTTTATTGATCAAATCATAACCCGCGGAGCTGGACTATAAAAGGGCGATAAATGTTTTATAGGCTCCACTAAAACGCCGATCTCACGAGGGTAACGTTGGCAAACAAAATAAAAAATACTTTCTAAAGTGTCGGCTTTATCGAGGGCTATTACACAGACTGAACTGGGCTCAGAAATGGATTTATGGCTCTTAAAGGGGCCAGCGCCCAGAGCTTAAAAATTAGGTGGGCGGTCTGCGCCCCAAATATTCGGCTCGAGTGGGATCAGACATATTTCATAGCCAATAAAGAACCAAATATTTATTGCGGCAGGATTGTGTACTGGAGATGGACCGAACAAAAGGAAAATGAGTTATTGGAAAACTTACAACCGAAATCGAATTAATTCCATGTAGGCTTCCTCAAATACAATCGTGCCTCCCACACACCCAAATCATCATTGTATTTCCTACACTAAATTACTTTTACATTAAATCTCATATCGGGGCATAATAGTTTCCATTTTTCGTTATGTATCATAAGCTTTTTTACCAAGACAGCCTTTCAATTGGTACTTAATAAATATTGTCACGTGTCGTGGCTGCGGGAGGAATTAATAAAAACGCTGGAATTTAATAACGGATTTATTAATTACCGATTAATTAATTCATCAAGCGTACAAAGTCACTTTACACTATTTAACTTAAAGCTATTATTTAAATTAAACTATTTTGTAAATTTGTCACTCGTAAATAGACACTTCATAATCGCATTAACACTTTATTCACTGTTCAATAAAACATTCCATCAAATTTCCGCACATATTATTCGCTCCGGTTAATCTCACTGCGTAAAAACGTTCCAGATTATTCGCTGTCTAATTATCGCGCGCGGTCCTATTAATATCTGGCTAATGCTGATATCGAAGCTTCTAGGCGTTCCTAGTGTTTAGGAAAACTTTCTCGTGGCTTTTAGGCTTTTATAGATGTTTCTCGATGCTTCCCGAAAGTCGTAGATTACGCGAAGGCGTTCTGAAATCTTCGATAGTATTGTTGTAACATGCGACAGAAGCGCGCGATTCTTTTTAGTATAGTTAAAATATTATAGTAGCGGTCCGTACCCAGCGCTAACTCTGATTCAGAAGAAGTTATTATTTAAAATAGATGAGTAGGTGGGGAGCGGTGAGGGGGGGGGGACTGGCTGCCTCTATAAAAGTTAATATAACGAAATCGTTTTATTTATGTAAATTTGAATAGAAGTACCTACATTTCAAATAGTTCTACAACAAATAACAGTATAAAATTGTTAAGAAAAATACTATTTAAATCAGAGAAACAATAACATGTTTTCATACAAGTAAGGGATGTTTTTTGGATGTACGGAATGTTAAAATGAAATAAAAATACATGAAAATTGTGGTAATGGCAAAGACAAAGCTTTTAGAATTTATGTTTTCACGGCCACTCGGATTCCTCTGGTTTAGGTCTTCTGGGGTATTATGCCACGGCAAAATACCCCAGAAGACCCAAGCCAGAAGACATTAGCTTTATTGGAAAAATAATATTAAAAACAAATTCAAATTTTTGAGGATTTCAAGGGTTTCCAAACTAATCATTCTTTCAAAAGTCACAAATTGAACCACTTCACTTGGTTCCTCACAGAGGATGGATAATGAATTGTTTGGAAACCATTGAAGTCCTCAAAAATTTGAATTCTTAAGACACCCTTATAAATAATATCACATTTCGGTCCACTTTACCAATCCTACAGCTTTTTGCGAAAAAAAATACTCCTCCCCACCGCGCGTCCCCCTGATTTACCCGATTAGATAGATAAATTTTGTATTTAAGTTGGTTATTATCCATACCTGATGATGAGAGGGACTGCTCCTCTCGAAACTATAGTAGTAATTTAATAACTCATATTGTGTGTGCGTATTACAAAGATAAAATAAAACAGATTTTAAATAAGATGCAAATGTTATTTGAAATAAAGTATTATTTTTCTCCGTATTTTTCTGGGTGATTTATATAATTTACGAGTATTATGGAATCTTGTCGAAAGCTTCCCTTGCTCCCTAGGTTAGTTAGCCAGAGCGTTTATCCGTGAGTCAGTACATACTTGAGGTTTGAATTTAATTCGTAATTTAATTAGATTTTATTGTTGATAATTATTATAAGGTCAGGTTAATGATGTATGTATCGTTGGTTGGATTGTTACTACTTCGAACACGCAATGAAATCACTAAATAAAAATATAATAGTTCATTTTTATTTATCGCTATGATTAAAGTTAGGTATCCATTACATTTCAAGTCGCTGAATTGCGTAGTATGTTGATGGTTTTGTGGGATACGCTGTTTCTTATTACTTTCAATCATGCTCAAAATAATAATATCGAATCAATATTTTTTTGTACTGTTGTAATGTTGACAAGGCTATGTTGGCAATAAATTTTCATTTGCAAAAAAATCGCGTAGGTGTAGCATTTCAAAAAGTATTCAAAATGGTAAGATATGTCATTTTACATATTTGGGAAATATATGTGGTTTGGCCAATGTTGGATGAGAGAATAGTGATTGTGGCTGGACTGGATATCAATGAGACGAAATTCCATCAATTCTTGTCCTTTATATAATCCTTTTATTCCGATCTTTAATTCCCATTTTGTTCACCTTACCTAGCGACATCTGTTGTCGTTGATCGACTCTTCGCCTGAGGTGCAAATCGAGTGTTAATTTGTCTACCGTTGGATAAAGCCGCATCACTCGTTATTCGGTTGTGGATCACCGCTCACTTAGTATCATATTATAACCACCACCGAAATTTTGTTATAATTACCGAAAAAATTTTAGTTGCTTTCATCTCTGTATTATTCTTATTCATCGAGTGTCCAGTACAGAAGAAGAAGATTGATAAGAAACCGAAAATGCAGTCCTGTTGTGTACTAGCATCCTGTCACCTCAAGTAGGATAATTATTCTTAATTGAAGTCTAGTAATTGTTTATGCCCCGATTAGTTGTTTTCCATATTCGTGTAACATTGCCAACACATTCATCTCGACCTGCCTCGTGATTACCGCGAGGAATACTTTTCCGCTAACACATTTCTCAGCGATAAGCCAACTAACGCATGACCGAGTTACCATGTAAAATGCTGAAAGCATCAAAACACTGACACACCGTGCTTGGAAAGTTTAATAACACAGTTGCATGACACATTTGTTTTAGAATTGTATATTTTCCTGTAATTTTCGCAGGTGTCGCGTGCTTCATGATCTACTAGAATATTCATTTGCGCAATTTTGCGTAATTTAGGTGCAAAGAAGTGTGAATAAATGATGCATAAATTTGAATAAGCGATAGAATGTTTACAAAATAAATAAACTATGTGATTCTAATTAAGGAGTTTAAATTTAAGAAAATAGAGTGTGCCAAGAGATAATAGGAAATGATGAAGCAAGGCGCAGAACTAGAGTAATGGATGTCATGCATGTAGCGAAGTTACGATGCATGTTACAAGGCAGGATGCAAGTTATAAGGCGTGTTGCAAGTCAGGATGCCTCAACATGGACTCCCAGAGTTCTCAAGTGGAGGGAGTAGGGAGAACAAAAGGCGTCGGGAGACCTCAAAAGGATGTACCGACGATATACCTGTAGCGGATAAAGGAGAAATACAATAAGCAAACAGCAGCTAAGGATGGATCGGTATGGAAGAAGCCTATATCCACTGTGAAGAGATGAAATTGACGAAGAAGAAACTAACACCAGCATCCCCAGTCCTAACTAACACCAACACGACAGTCCCCCTTATTTATCAAGCGCCCTTGAGGTGAGTACTCGCGAAAACGGCGCTATATAAATTATCCAACCATTATTACCTTATTATTATTATCTTCATTTAATTAATGAATCAATGACATGACTGTGTTCTTTTTATATCCTACTGGACATGGGCTATAAAAGTAAATTAGCAATATCCAACAAATTTAAAAAAAATTGGATGCAGTCATCGAGGATTAGGTACTAATTTAAGATGTATTGAATTCAAGGTTTTATGTATCTATCCCTTCCAAAATCACGAATCCTGTAATTTTTTAGGCTATGTTTCATATAATATCTCAAATTCAGTACATTATAAATAAGTCATTCTAAATGACTGTATTAATTTTTTTTGGATATTGCTGCCTTTTCTTTTATACCCCCCATATGATATTTTTATACATCTTTCAATATAATACATCAGATTGAGTTCAAAAATAAATATTTTATTAGTCAAGATAAACTATAGATGTCTTATAGAGACGAAATTATATTTCATTTAATTAAATATAGGGCTTAAGACCTATCGTACGACTGGCTTAAGTGATCACCTTACACAATGTAACGTTCACCATTTCCGCTCATGATAGAATACCACATCTGTCAAATTCAATAAAATTTATATATATTTAAGTTTTACAACCCGTTTCACATGTGTGTTGTAATTAACATTAGCGCTACCGGTGTCCAAAGCTTTTTCATTCCCATAATCAAATACAGATGTTACCAATCTATATTTATTGATCCTTTTTTTAAAAGCAATATCCTTTATAAACGTAATAAAGTTCCACCGAACAATTATTATCATACAAGATTACGCCTGATTTTTGTTTTCAATTTTTTAAATTACTTTTTAGAACAGTTTTTACATTCAGGATATTTTGAGTTTATCCAAATTTTTCTAAGAACATTGTACTTGGATTTGTTCCCAGGGGGATATCATTAATCAAGATACATCATAGATGTCCCATTAGACATCTTTAATATATCTTTATTAATGATGTCCCCCTGGGATAAAATCCAGTACCACGTTCTTTGAAAAATATGGATAAATTCAAAATATTTTATTAGTTTTCACTACACGTAATTTGTTTTTCATTAGTCATTTCTAAAAGCACGCATCTTTTTGGGATTAGCTCAACTTTGAATTTTATATAGATTCGGTAGATTTTTATTATTTATACACTGCCAGGGAAGGGTTAAGGATGCTGTTAAGCTAAAGCGACAACAAGCAAAGCAGTAGCCTGCGGGAGCCTCCAGCTCGCCGTGGCTCGGTGCGGTGAGGGAGGTCGGCTCCTACTGGAGCTAAGCTACCCACCGCAGGCGCCTTTCATAAATCTGGGGGATGCACTTTCATCCTCAGAAGTGCACCAGAGAACGCTAGCAGCGATAGTATTTCATTTTCACCGGTAATATACAATACTTCCAGGACAAATTATTATTTTACGATTGTTGACACAAAAAAAAAAAACGTTAAGAGTTAGACTTTCACAGTTTTATGTATTTATAATCTATATTTTTTTAAATGCTTCAGGTAGCCCTCGTAATAGGGGCTAAAAACCAGTTATGAAACTGTCTTCTCACAATGCTTCGATTCTCGGTGAGATCACAATTAATCTATGTGATTTACTCGAGTCTGGGTGTTTTGTGATATGTTTCGCTTCGTCGATTGGATTTCACGGAGAAATAAAAAATAATTCAATATTATGATAAAATAAAGTTTTAATATATAATAATATAAAAAAATTAGATTCCTTGGTGTGAAATTTATACAACAAAATACTTAAAGATATGTAACCTCGAATATTAAAAATAATTGAGGCAAACAAAAACATTCTGAAATTAATGGATCGCGTCTTAGATAAGCCCTGCTCTTAATCAAAATATACTAATTTCTTTGTCCGTCTGTTCGCTTCTCACCGGTCGGTTAAAAATTAACATATTTAACACATATTTTTATAAACACATTCCAAAACACTCAGGCTTGAGTAAATCACATAGATTAATTGTGATCTCACCGGGGATCGGACCCGAAACCGTCGGTGTGAGAAGAAAGTGTCATACCAACTACGAGGACCGAATATATATATTTTACTTACTTATTACTTTTTGACATTAATGGCTCTCGCCTCTTTCACATTAATATATCTTTCCACAAGTTGGTCGATTATTGACATTTCTAACAGAATCAATCTTCAGAATCTGGATAACTTACTTGTGCTAATTTCATTCGTTTCATCAAGCTTTTGCTTAAGAACATGCGATGCTACGAGCTTTTTTTACTTCATCATCAGCATCCTCATTCTAAGATCCTTTATCAGGCTTTCAGTAGAATCCACCTCCACTTGTCTGTATACTGGACTGTTTCCAGCTAATGCTGATGCCATGAATGGTCTCATTTTTATTAATGTTATCCTGCCATCTTATTATGCGTATGCCACATATTCTTCGTTTTCATTCAGTTCATAATTTAGCATCCATTTCGAAAGTTGCTCATCGTGTAAACGCTTTAAATGGCCAATTCATCGAAGCCCTTCTAATATTATTAATTTTGCAACTTTCGGCTTATCATATAGGTCATAAAATTCTTTGTTATAACGCTTACGCCATACTTTTTCATAACTTTGAAAGCTTTTCTGAGGATCCATCCAAATTTTACTTAGGTACTTAGAAATAACGAATTCCAGTTGGCTTTAAGAAAAAAGGGAACTATCCCACATTTTCAGCTAGATTTAAAATACAAAATAATTTTGTAGGTATACTAAAAAAGAATTTGCTTAGCAAAAAATAACATGTTGATATTTTCAATAAGCAAGTGGTGAAAACAAAGTACATTTTTATAAATAATGTCATTAAACAGTTAAGGTTATTATTACGGTCGTTAGACATATAAGTAATGTATTGTAAATGGTTATGGGTATTTTATACAAACCGTATGTTTTTCCGAGAGACAATTCTCGACGTTTCGTTGAAGTTGTATTCAGCGTCATCAGGAGGAGTTAATAATGTCACCACAAAATCATTTTGCTCTTTTTGAAGAAGCACTTTATTTTTGGTATCAACAAGCGGATTTGGTAGAGTGAGCGATTACAACACTTCATAAAAAAATATTTTTTTTAAAATAATTTAGAAATTATTTCTGAACTCGTTTCTAGTCCAAATAATTCGCGAATATTTTGCTTCTTAATAATTATTAAGTTATTAAATTTTTTAATTCGATATATTTATGTTACATTATTTTCTTTGTATACTTCTAATGTTACGTTATTGACAATTAATTTTATGTTAGACTCTTTCAATTGATTTTTAAAAACTCACTTATTTTTTGAATTAAGGATAAATTATAGAAGTCTCACAAAAACCAAGCTATTTATATATGAGAAAAGTGAATGAAAGCTCCTTATACGATGGCTCAGGGCTTATAACCTGTATGAGCTGACGTAAGTGATCACTCTACACAATGCAACGTTCATTAAATTAATAATTAATTAATTTAATGAATCATCTGGTTTGTGTCTTCTCGGGTATTATGTCATGTTATTACCATCAGGGCTGATGTGTCAATACATCAGCCATGATGATGGACCCAGCAATGGGATCCGAAACGTCGGCCAAAGAAGTCGTAATAACACGGCATAATACCCCAGAAGACACAAACCAGATGATTCTGAGTGGCCGTGAAAACCTTCATAAACATTCTTAATTTAATGAACGTTGTATATAATTAATTATTAATTTATCATCCCTCTGGGGACCAAATCAAGTAACTGTTTTCTTAAAACATACTTTCATTTAAAAATATTATTAAAATACATTGTATACGACCTCTTTCTCTTTCTATGTAGGATAATTATATCTTAAAAACAGGAGAAATTCTACCAGCGAGCGTTCAAAAATTGTTCATTAAGTTATGTCTATGCTTGAAAAATTAATGTTCTTATAAAAATGTAAATGTACAGAAGGCGTACGCACTTCCTCTGAGGAATACAGGGGTGAATATATTTAAAAAATTTGGGTCGTAAATATTCAAGCCGTGTGTAACGATTAAGGCCATAAATAAGCAAATTTTTTGATTGATTTAGAATATTATAATAAATACAAAACGCAAAGCTAAGGTGGGGCATGGAATGTTTATTCATCAAATGCTTAGGTCTTGAAATAATAATATTGTAAAAACTCGATTGAAGTTTTTCTAAAAAAAAATTTTATGTATTTTTTAAAAAATTTAATATTTTTTGTGGACTGAATGACTGATGAACAGAAAACACGTTTTTTAAAAGTCAAATACTCTGATAATATTATGAAACCTCGTTTATTTCCATAACGGTACGGAACATTCTTACACAATTCAAAAGCATAAAATATTATAGAATAAATCTGCTCTAAAATACTGTGTAAAAAATCACAGCCACGAAATAAAACTCTGTTATTTTTCAATATATTATTATCATCAATTATTAAAAAAAAAATTATTTCTATTGATAACAGTTAAGATCCACAGAAAATTTATTTCACGTCTAAAATATGTTTCAATGTAGTGTATTTTAATTTTTTATAAAATTTTATAAAATTCGGCAACGTTGTCTGATTAAAAGTTATACTTTATTTACAAACAAATCATTGATGATATGTTAAAAATATTGTAAAAGTTATGTGCAGTACTTAAAACGTGACTAGCTGAAAACATCCTCACAATGGAAGGGGATATCCAGAAAAGGTAAAAAAGTCACAAAAGGTCTTAAGAATCTCACTTGAATGACTGATATCCATATTAACATCGAAACGAATATTTGGCCACTGCGTAGCAGGACGTCCGAGGATTTGACGTCGATTCCAATAATGTCTTGGAACTATTCGTCGTTGTGAAAGATACCTTGATTCAGTAGCACCAACCATAATAAAAACAGTGGCAGTATAGCAATTCACACGCGAAGAAGGTTCAGCCAGTTTTGTCAGCTGACGACACATGGCATCAGCTAACTGGGATTTCATGGTGATAATCATTATGGAATAGTAAGAAAAGGATTAAACAATAAATAAGCGAACCTCATTAGTCAATAAAGTTACGCAATTGAGAGAAAATAACTGAATGCTGAAAAATTCCAAAGTACTCCGAATTCTTTAAGAAATTCTTAATTTTGTTTCTGGTTATAATACTTGGATTGATTTGCACCAAGGTACAATTACATGAAGAGGCTGCACCTGATAGCCTCTTCATTTTTTGATAGATGCTTTAAGGAGATTCCATCAAAAAATAAGTATTTCCAGCGGTATTCTAATTAGAAACAGCACATGATGCACCTCCAATATTCTCGATCCAAGGTCGCCATAATAGCTGATTCTAGAGTTTCTCCAGCCAGCATTCAATGCAACCATCTACCACTTGTGTACTGTGCCACTCTCACAGGTTTTCATCGACACAAAGTTGTGCTAATAATGCTTTATGCTTTGATATTGATTAATTATATGGCTGTAAGAAAACCAATAAATGAAAAAAAAATAATAATAATAATACCAGAGATTTGTTGGTAAAGATCGGTATGCGTCAATGGCGTAATTCAACGCGCTTATAATACTTCGCATTAAATGCGAACTCTTATTTTTTAACATCGCAACAGACGACAAAGCGTAAATACTGTACCCAAAATATTACAAGAACACTTGCAGGCTTGATAGAATAACTAGAACCCTCGGTGTGAGAAGTGTCATATCCACTGCGCTGAGAGGGCCGCCATAACATCAGTGTATCCTCACCATGATCCCGGAACAAGGGGCCAGTGTCATGCTTACTGGACTACGAGGATCATACCGTGCTTTCGAGACAAATTTCTGAAAGAAAGCTCGTACCTATATAACAGTAATATTTTTAATTATTACACTTAATTTTTTGTTCCACACTGTACATTTTATTTCTCCTGAATATATTTATGAAGCAGATTTGATCCGTATTTCAAGAACCGAGAACTTGTTTTCATCAAAACTTTAGAATATTTCCATGGAGTCTGAAGGAGGGTTCCGCTCAATTTTTAGCAAAGAATCTCGTCGACATGGTTCTTGCTGATAAAATACGGCCCTTAAGCAAGTTTCCAATATCTTCGACGAAGATGAGAATCGATTCAAAGTGTTTTATAACGATGTTCAGCGCAACCCCTTAATTTTTCACTGGAAATTGCCTGCAGAGATATTTTTAAGAAAAAAGTCACCCATCCATTATTCTCACCCCCATCGCTTGCGTGTCGTATATCGTGTACCGTCTTTACAAGGAATATTGCAGATCAATATTATTATACGTCTAGTATATTAATAGCCTTCTGTTAATTGGTATTACAAATCAATGCTCATTTGGTTATTTTTCTTGCATTATAATGAATATTGCCGTTGCAAAGATATAAATATTGTTTCGGGGAAATATTGTGGCTGTGGAAGGCAAATGAAAAAAACTGTAAATTAATTATCGATTAATTAATTATTTTTAATAAATTCACAATGTCACCGGACACGAATTAAATTTAAACACTGTTATTTAATTCACACTATTTCGAAACTCATATTCACTGATCTGTGAAACACTTTATAGAATAGCCTACTAGAATATTCTGTTTAATTGGCCCGATATCTGTCGCTTCAATTAATATGTTGTCGCTGGTATTGCAAACGCTTTGGTAATACTGTTTTCGCTAACGGTTTTATCGCTGGTTAAGGTCACGCCAGTAAACGTCTAAACGTCTGCGAGTTGCTGTTCCCAAAACTAGACTGTTCCAGACCTCTCCCGAAGCTTGAAGATAATTCCACAGTGTTACAGTCCACAGTGTAGGGCATCCCAGAACGTCATGGAATGTTCGATCGTATGTTGTCTTCAAGAAGCTAATTATCTCATTACAATATTTAAAAATTTGGCAGATGATAGATTTATTTCAGATAGTCTAAAAAATATGTAAAAGTTAATAATATTGTTAGTCTCACCAAATGTTCGAATATATACCTAATGTAAAAACTTTAAATTAGGTATATATTTATATATTATATATAAATATATACCTTATATATATTATATATACCTAATTGAATATATATTATATATTAAATTAGGTATATATTTAATTTTGCTCTGTTTGAAGAAGAAGAATAAAAAAACCTTTTTTTTCTAATTCTACATTGGTGTAGAAGTCTTCCACCTAAATCCCTTTCTTTTCTAAACTATAATCGAATCGAAAGCTGGGAATTTCCCGTTTGTTACATATTAACTTTAGAAATGTTAAAACTATAAATCAAAAACAATGCGATTCCTTACAAGCCACTGTTTCCCCGACAAAGTTTTCAATATTGAGATCATATTTTGCTCAGAAAATCTTCAGAATTGTATTGAAATTAAGTTTAGAAAGTTTCTTTTATCTTTCGCGGGCAGACACATAGATAGCTACTTTTGCTGTTAGGAGATAATTAATGAATAATTGAATATTGTCTTAATTATTTTCAAAAACATAGCAGGGGGTAACCTCTTCTCTTTGATTATTATTGTGAAGATTTGTATTAAGTCGGTAAGGTAATTACACTGAGAATATTTTAGTCTGTTTATATATTTGTGTTAAAATACGTTTTTATAATCATTTTATTTTTTTAAATAATGAATTATAAATATGACAAGAATTTAAACTCAATTACAGACTTTTTCGTATTAATAAAATTTATTTCATTGGAATAAATCTAGAACGTAGTCAAGTGATCCAATATATAATTTGAAAATTGCAAAATGAATTTATAAAAATATGTGTATTCATGTAAAAAAAATAATAAAATAAATGATAATCAATTAACGCTAAATGTTGATAAAACGGTATATCTAACTTTTGGATGTTACAGTGATAAACTACCTAAGAATACTACAATTAACATATATAATAAAATAATAAAAAGAGTAGATAGTTGTAAGTATCTAGGTATACATATTGATGCTGCTTAAAATGGGATGTACACATTCAAGAACTGTTGAAAAAAGTTAGATATTTTCAATTAATTAGCTATAAGTTACGATACTTCATGGACTCTTAAAGTATTAAAAATATTTTACCATGCTTTATTCGGAAGTAGGTACCATTAACTATGGCATCATTGCGTGGGGCGGTGGCTACAAAAACGCTATCAAACCAATATTCGACATTCAAAAAAATAGGATTAGGACAAAGTTTTGTATTAAATGTTAGACAACAGCTTGTACTAGACTGTATGAAGTATTATTTCAATGAATGCACTCAAAAATTTAATAACCATGATGGTAGTTCAAGACACAAATTAATACAAGGGCCCAAAATTACTAAAACAATATACTGTAATAGTCCCTTATATACAACTACTAAATACTTCAATCAATTACCTACCGCACTAAAAATTGTAACCGAAGTAAATAAGTCGACTAAAAATAAAATAAAAAAATGGATTATCGAAACACAAGAACATCTGATATCCTTATAAATGTATATTGTAATCATCATACAACTATCATTCGAGTCACTATTTTGAAAGATAGGTATTAATATTGGTCACTAATTACTAATTTATATTGTTTTTTTGAGTTTTAGTTGTGTGTTTCATTATTACACATGTCAAACTTTTTATCTCCCGAACCTATGACAGCTATATACATGTGTTTATAGGATTTAATATTCTTTTGTAATATATATTATATCTTGCATATTTTCTTTTGGGATTAAATAAATAAAATAAGTAAATAATTTACAAGCTTTATATTTATGAAGAACATATTCAAAATTTGTTGTAGGTATGTACTAAATCACTACACCCTAAATTTTTTAAACCGGAACGGTTACAATAAATTAAGTCAATACGGATATGGAACAAGTACCAGGCACAGGGGGTGACTGATGCGATTGCTGCGACTTTACTCATTTTCGCATTTAGTGAGTAGCTATGTTTCACATAAGAATGTCATTGTCATGTCATGTCATTCTAAAGGTCACAAGCAAGAAGTTGTTATCTCTTATGTTATTACTGTACTTCCGAATTCTAAAAAAAGTCTGTAAATATGCTATGGATGCTGTGAAAATTCTACTCTTCGAAAGAACGGTGGGCATATCAGAACAGGAGCATAACAATCGTCACAGTTTGTCCGCACGCGTGATGAATATTTGATCACCCTGTGTTGCCACACGCATCGTTTCATCCTCTTCACCCCTATAGCATACAATACCTCCCAAAGCCCATTTAATGGATGCCCGAATAGCCTTTCAATAGCTTCGATTTTCTGCGCCCGCTTTTAGTCTCTCCCGATGGATCGTTACAGGATACACGGGGAATGTTATTATACCTTACGTATAACGGAGCCTTACTGGCTAGTAAGATAACAGTGAAGGGTTAGGGGAGGGAAAATATTATCAGGAAGTTACTTACAAGTGAGAAATTTTGAGAGATTTATATCGTATAATCATTATTACACATATTTATTTCTCTTTGAAATGAACTATAGGTATTTTTTAAGAAAAGTTTAATCGCTGCTCACTTGAAATCAATAATTAATTGGTATTTTATTGAATATTACGAAATGACTTTTAAAGTGAATATAAAAATGTATCAGTAAAAATAAATACAAAAAAAAATTTAATAATTAATCAAGATTATTTTCCTGGTTTAAAAAAAATTATATTAACCAGGATTCGCACGATACATGTGAGCCCCAGTACATGTACAGAATACATTAAAATAAGATACCTGCATTATAAGATCTAGTAGATTTAGGGGGTATTTCACCATCTCCTTGTAAATCCTGATTAACTCAATGTAGGATGGATAATTTAAATGACATTTGCATCGAACCGATTTCAACATAAAAATAATACTAAATTAAACTTCTGATTAGTTAATCAAGACATTCGGTTGGCAACACATCTGTGGAGAGCTCTGTCGGTAAATATCTATGGTTGTAAATACACAGCTGTCAAAAATTACGCGCGTACTACAACCATTTTGCGAAAAATACTGAAACTTACCTTTTATTTTGTTAGGATTTAGATTGTTTTCATCGAGTGTTTTAAATTTAATTTACTTTACTTTATTGAGTTTAGATTAATGTATGCTATTTTTTCACTTTTTCCTTTAATTTTGTTAGTTTTTAAAAGTTTTATATAATTATCGTCGTTTTTTAAATTTAGTTTACTTTAATCGCCTTTTAAGTTAATTTATATTCATTTATCACCTTTTTCTTTTGGTTTTGTTAGTTTTTATAAGTTTTAGATAGGTCGCGATGTTATCAGTTACTTACTCACGAGATTTTAACACAATTTAAGTTCCGCGCGGGTGGTAGTCGCGCCCGATTAGTTTCGCCGACAGTAGTCATCTTTTTTTCCACAATGTGGAATGTGGAATGTTACAAATTTATCTAATCAAATCTAAACTCAATAAAGTAAAGTAAATTAAATTTAAAACACTCGATCAAAACAATCTAAATCCTAAAAAAACTAACAAAATAGAAGGTAAGTTGCAGTATTTTTCGCAAAATGGTTGTAATACGCGCGTAATTTTTGACAGCTGTGTATTTACAACCATAGATATTTACCGACAGAGCTCTCCGCAGATGTGTTGCTAGAGCTAGTGAAGCTATGGCTTCACTAACTTCTCTGATAAACCGAAATGCGGAAGATCTACTGACGCCGCTGAAATCACCGCAGATATGAGATAGGAGCCAGTAGCATAATATCTCAAAGTCAAAAGCACTTTGTTCATCGTCGGTGCGACTTTATTGCTGTAAAATAAAACTATACAGTAGATTTTGGTGTAGTGGTATTGGTCACGATATATTAGCAAGAATTTACGTAGCGTGTAGTTCGGGGTGTGATTTTATCTTTGACCAAATTGTGAATGCGTTTGACGGCTATCTTGGTCAACCGAAATCTTGACCGAAAATCAACATCATCCAGATTCTCCAAGTAATTGACTGTGTCTAAATATTCGCTATCTTCGTAATATTCCCACTGCCTCTTCAATCTCTTCATATACATCTCGGATCAGCTCCATATTTAGTTTTAATCTTTTGAAGAATGTAAGGCAAACTAAGCAAACTTCGGTCTCAACTGTCTGACCTGTCTGTCAAAATTCAAACGAAATGCAAGTCGCGTAGGTAAAGTTGTCGTGTCGGAATAATGTTTCCTGATGCTCGCGATAATAAATTTTGATTGTAGCATTTTGATAAGTTAAACCCAACATAAAATACAATATTGGGGTATATATAGCCTTATTATTTCGATTATAAATAGTTTTCAAACCAATAAAGTGTCAGTTGAATTCCCAAAACGAGTGCAAGCGCGACGGTCATTTTTAAATGTAGGATAAATGGAGCTATTTCCTCTGATTAGCTTTAACCACGATATAAATTAGATTTACAATTCTTTTGCAATAATCGGAGGTGGTAAAATCGATTTTTAAACTTAAATGCGATTAAGTTAGATATATCAGCTATCAGGATTTACAAGGAAATGGTGAAATACCCCCTTAATTTCGAATACTTATTGTTTTTCTCTTATAGTTTTTTATATGCATATGAAATTATTTTAGAACGAAAATATCATAGGAATAATGTTGTGACAATATTCCCCTATGTAATCTGAATGCATTTCTATTTTATCAAAATTATAAAATTAAACAAATAAATAAATAAAATACAAATGGGAAATAATATGACATGCAAGAAAAATTAGGAAACACTGATTCATATTTTTAAAAATATATATCAAAAAAGTAATAAATTTGGGGCAAATTACAATTTATTTTTGATATATTGACTTTTCAGGAAATAAAACCTTGATATCTTTATTACTTGTGATTATTTTATGATGCACCTAATTTATATTAAATAACAATTATACAATGTACATATATTGCAATCAGACTCTCCATAAACTACAGACCTTAAATAAAATTAAAATACATTTCATAATTAACTAAAAGAATTCATGAATTTTCCCGAGATATTTTGCCGAACCAGATCCGCGAGTTTTGTTTTTTGTACGAATTTATTGGGTTTTTTAGTTTTATGAGATGATTGTCTCAAAATGTGGTAGTTAAAACTGACAAAGCAACCCCGTGAAAGCACAAATATTATTATAACTCAGTTTGCGTTCTTATAATGCTTATAAATGACTTTATATACTAGTTTTGTTGACATAAAGGTTCAATCACACCTTAGTACATATGAAGGATCATAAACATTAGAAGTACAGGACAGTAGTGTCCAATTTTTCAATTCAATGGCGATAGGCTTAAGTTCACAGACAAACCGGGTTTGGGTCAACTTCGTGGCAGCCGATTGACCGACAGCCTGACTGACATGCCGACTGTCCGATCAACCATCTTCCCGAAAGCCGACTACCTGACAGTCAAACTTCCCGACAAAAAAATATTGATGTTTTAGGATTTGTATTTGCATGTTTTCCGAATATTTGTATAAATTCTTTTTCTACACATAATTGTTTTTGTTTAAAAACATTCTACATAGTACGCGTATTCTAGCTAAGTGTGGTTATTACTCATTAATTTTGTGGATTAGGATTAAGTGAAATGGTTTGAAATAATATTATAAATATTGTGTTAAAAGTTATCAAAATAAACTCAACTATAAAAAAGATAAATCAAAAGAAAATTAGGAAATAATCATTTATGTTATTTTTTCATAAGTTTCATTGCACTAATTTTATAATTTATACTGTATGGTATTTATATTAGGTATGCAATAAGATAAATTATTCTTAAGTTAAAAAAATAATTAAACTAAATTATTCATTACTAAATATGTAAACTCGGACATCTAACAAAAATATTTGTTTGACTTTTTTATACCAAAATATAGAAAATATTATTCCTGCAACACAAAATTTAAAAAAATGTTAAAATTTTTTTCAAAGAAAAAAAAAGTGACGTTAAAGTGGAGAATTACCCTAATTTAAAAAATTGCCTTTTTGTCGTTTACTTAGTTTTCATAGGAATCGGTGAAATAATCATGGGTAATAGCTAGTCCACCAAGATAATCGTAATTCCACATCTCAATAAGCTCAAAGCATAGTTAGGAAAATATTGATGTGATGTGTATTGGATACATATCTTTTTTTTCAAAAAATAAATGTATTGAAAAATTTATTGGCCAGGGTCTCGTATCTGCCGCGGGCCGCCAGTTGAGCCGCACTGCCGGAGGGTAATAAACACGCTCCTCCCATCAAAACTAAGGACCCCTAAAATACATTATATTTGAACTTGAGGTAAAGTTTAAGGTGAGTTTAGATAACTTACCAACTGTGACGCGGGGTGAGGTTGAATCTTGATGGGAATAAAATGTTGACGTTCCGCATAGATTACGGAACCTACAAGGGTTGAATGACAGATTAACGTTATCTTTGGCAGAAACCTACGTTTAGTCACCCTCTATATTACGTCTAATGATTACATATCAGATAACCTTATAAAATTATTAATAAGTACATTTGTAAAAACCCGTCAATAATGATAGCTATATTTTAAAATGAATAAACATTATACAATATATTAATTCATAATAAATTAAATTTTGTAAGAATCCTCATTATGAATAATATGCTTACTATTGTATTCCTAAAAATTTCCTATTTATTATATTCTGTCGCTTACTATTGATAATTGTTATACTTTAAAATGGATTAAACCACAGCTTCTGTGATATTGTCTCCTTGCTTTCTGTAATACACGAAATTGTTAATTGAAACCTCTTTTATCTAATTGACCATTCCCACCTGCAGAGAATTATAAAAATCAAAGCTAGAAATATATGGTACAACGCATTAAGGGAGTAAAAGAACCGCCTGGGGTTTGTTTTATCCAGCTGAGCCAGTCGGTGATGGGAATTTCTTTCCGAGAGAAATAACACCTAGCAAAAAACATCATTGTTTTATTAGTTTCTCATAAAAAACTTAAAAAATTCCACACATCCAATAGGTTCCGATTGCAATTTGCAAAATGCAATTTTTTTTTGCGGCTAGACCGCTTTATCTACTGTTAAAAGTGCAGCAGCTCTTGAGCTTTGAAACTTTAACAAAATACTTATAACAAACATCGTGTGTTTTATATTTTACATGAATTCGAAATGGTAAAAAAGTAAAAATGGTAAAAAAAACCTTACGTCTATGATACTAAATTTGTTTCCTCTATCTAAACCTATAAAACTCAATGTCTGTCTGTCTGTCTGTCTGTTCTTTATACAAAACTATACCGTATCAATCATTACTCTTTACCTATAAAACTCAGTCTGCTTATCTATCTGTTCTCTATACAAATATACACCGTTTGTCCGATTCGACTCAAACTTTGTAAACTCATGTTTTAGGACCCGGTGGACAATATAGGTGACATTTTTTCCTCCCTTTTTACTCATTTCCCTCCCCTGATATATTTTAAATGAAAATCTGTACCGTTCGACCGATGGAACTCAAAATCTAAAAACTTTTTACTAAATAAATAAAACTTACTTAGTTAAACACCACTTATATTTATTTTCAAATCCAACCAGGTTTCGCTACGACCGTTGCTTCTTCAGGGAGAATCTTAACTGCCTAAACATTAAAAAATTATGTGCTTGTGTACCCGTGTGAAAGGTGAAAGGACGGAGTGCCAATAGTGGGTGTAGGGGGTGGGATTTTGTAGGGAATATTACTATTAAGAGGGAACATATTTAAAAGTGGACTAAAATATAAATTTAGTTAATTATTAATGATTTTATGATTCAAATTAATGGCTTTTCTTATCTCTAATGCCTCTAAATTATCTAGTCTATTTCTTATTCCGTTTTTGTGAATAATACTAACTACTGAACTAATATTGAACATGTGGTCTCAAATAAGCCAGTAAGAGGATAATAATTTTCTGCATCACCATATTCTGCATCATCATATCCACCATAGTTTTATCCCCTATTTGGCGGGCTTAGACGGAATGTTTTGTATAAATCGTATACATCCGCTGTAGAAAATGATTGCTCATTAATTGTAACAGTTGGGTTGTAGATCTATACATGCTGAACATTTTTGAATACAGTATCATCCATACATGTTCCCTGGTATTAGCGTCATCGAAGCGAAAAAATTCGGTGCTCGATATTGGATATAAAGTACATTTGAACAAATCAAAAATACAATATCTATTTAGGTAACCGGTACTATATACTTCAGAATACCCATAAACGCATGCTCTTGGCCTCTTTTCTGGTGTGATGGACAATAGTATCACCGATTTCTGGTGTAAAAACACATTTGAATGTAATACTAAGAGATAATGCTTTTCTTGATCCGTGTAGATTACTTCTTTACCTAACAATATAATTCGACGCAGTTTAATATGTGGATTTTTATGTTGTATCATTTCATTGCTAGCCCGGAAATGATCTTGAGCAGATGTCGATGGTTCAATATTATCCCGTCTTATTTTATAAATTATAATTTAAAAAATTGATAACGGGAGAAATTTTATATTACAAGAGATCCTTGGAATTAAAAATTTTTAAAAACCATTATTCAAGTTTGACGGCGATTTTGCATAAATAAAATTTCTGCAATATTTGCAGCCCGTAATTCAATTTACGGCGGGTCCACCGATGCCATCGCTCTAACACTGTCATCTCCTCTTCCTACCGGAAGCGGAACAGTCCACCTCCAGGCACTGCCTCCTCGAGCCGTTCCGCTTCCGGCCTGAAGAGGCCCTTCAATCCTAACGACGACTCGGCGTCCTTTAACGGCACCATCCTTCCTCACAAATAATCTATTAAAATACTCGGTAATACGATCTTGCCCAAGCTCCGGAACATAACGAGTATCGACCATCGAAGGGTTAAGCTACCCCCGAAAACCAGCAGCAAATTGTTCAGAACTCGTAATATTTCAAATGGTACTAAATGTCTGATTTATACTTAACCCTTATATACGAGTAAAAGTAGAAGGTATTCGGCCCCGCACAATGTTCTTTAAAACCTATTGTCTATGCGTCTGTCTGTAAATTTGTCTGTCTGGCTGTCCGTAATTTTGTTCAAAGTTATGGCTAAAACAAAACAAATAAAGCGGCCGGAGATGGAGCTTGAATACCAGGCCAGCAAGCCCTAACCACATGTTGCTACCGCCGCCCCTCCGTAGACCGCCAAAAAATACTATAAATATATACTAGGGCTTAGCAATGACACAAAACAATGTCATTTTTGACAGGTTATAGCTAGTATTATTTAAATACGTAATGAACCATGCTACACACAACTCCGACTCGGCCTGGCACCAGAATCGGAATTTCACTAAATGAATAAACTAGGCTGCCTGATTTCTGAGTAATGAATCTAATATCTTTTGCCAGTACAATGTGTCAATATTGCCATAATTTAAAATTGTGGAACATCATATTTACACTGAGACATTACATGCGAGTGCGTAAAATTATATAGTATATATGTATATACATATACAGATCCATGTTTCAAAAATTGGGTGTACAAATCTATGTACACAATTAATATTATTTTACAAAAGATCATCAAGTCGTAAAGTAGTACATAATTTCTGAACGCAAATTTTCAATTCTTAAATTCTTTTCTAGTGCTTTCAGTTCTCTTCTTACCTACACATTTAGACAAGGAAACAATATGGTATATAATTTATAATTAATTTTTAATAAATTAAATCTGGATGTTCAAGCGGTGACAAGTAGGTCCTCAAAGCTTTTTACTCCCTTTATATTAACTCGTGGCGTCTGCTTGCTTACCGTCGAAAAAACTTTGGATCGATATTTAACCTTTGTTCCGTGATCCAATCGAGCTGAAACTTTGCAAGCAGACTCGTGGCGACGATCAAGAAGATCTGTGAAATTTTCGTTAAAAAATAATAATAATTATAGTATAATTTTGGATTTTCAAAATTTTAATGGTTTTTTCATTTTGTTGTTGTATGGAGATTCCGACGCAAGTGGTACATACAAAACCTGAAAATGAGAAAGGGAGTATTGTAAAAACTTGGTTTTTATGGGTTACTTTTTTTATACATAGACCTATAAAAATCATGTTCTTAGATTTATTGTCTAGGTATATAGTGATATTTTTAAAATTTATACGTATAAAATAATTTAAATTGATTATTTTTTATTAAATCCAAAAATAATAATATTCCTAAACAAAGCAACGTAGTTTTTAATTCGGCATATTTTCATATATATTAAATTATTATATTAATAAATTAATTGTATTGTAGTAATATACAATACATTTAATTCAATCAAACCCGGCGGCCGTGAAGCGGTAGCCGGGCTCCTATATATTATTTGCGTAAGGGGATATATAGTGTGGACAATTCATATTTTTATGGTCATTTTGGACATTTTAGTTTTTTTCGTTTTTTTTTAATAGCTCAGCGAAGCAGAGCCCAATCTCGCTCATTTTAACAAACAAGGCGGATGCAGCCCGCCTACGTCTTTTGACAAAACTTTTTTCATTTGCAATCGCGCGATATTTTTATAATAAATGTCTAAAATCTAAAAATATTTAATCGTGCATAATTGGCTTGTCTTACTTTTTACCACTGCGATTTTTCGTATCTTTCTTTTTAGGGACGTAACAAAAATAAAACTTGTATTTTTTCTGTTTTTTCGCCACGCGCGCCGTTTTGGCCACTATGGGTGTATTTTTAGCGACACTGAAAAATTGATTATGAAGTTCGATTGCCGGATAGAGTGACCATATCTTTTCCAAATTTTTAGATTTTTTTTCCCTCCCACCACTTTATCCGGTATCCACCCAAAGTCGAAATTTCCATTTTCTTAACAACTCGGTCAAAAAATTTTGCACAGATACGCAAGTGGTATCACTACGTGGCGCTTAACTTCGAAAAACTTTTGTTTTACAAATTTTTCCTTCAAAATGCGTGGCCAAGTCGTGGTGATCTTTTTAGTGCGTCTTTTCGCCGTTTTTTTTATGTTTTTGTATGCGACGAGAAAGCCTAAATCCCTCGGCAATACCTCGATCGATAGAAAAATAGTGCAGCTAACGATTCTATTGAAAAATATTGTTGCGAAGTGAAACGCTTTAGCGTTTTGTAGATCCCAGTTTTACGCACATTCATATATTTTAAGAATTTTTTCTTTATTTTTAGAAAAGTTATGAGCAAAATAGATTTATTTTTCAAATAATTTTGGGTAAAAAGAAAATCGTGAAGATGAATGTGGTGAAGGTCAAGCGGCGAGGGACAGTATGGACAAATTTTCGACAAGACGTTGCTTTCGAGAGGGCTGTGCACGTGATAAATCTCATGTACAGGATGTTTTTTATTATACTTATATTTTAAAAATGAATAATTATATCTGTTGACGTCACATTTTGGAAATTTTGAATAAAATACACGTGATGAAGTTTGCGCACATCTCAAACCATCTTCAAAACCTTCACAGGCTTAGATGTCCAGAGAGGATTGAATATAAGCTTTGCCTTACAATATTCAAGGCTATTCACAACATGGCCCCTCAATACATAACCGACTTCTGCATTCCATTCTCCGCAAATAATAGACAAGTAACACTTCGCTAAGCATCAAAATCTAATACAAATAGGTTAGCTGAAGTAATTTCGGTGATCGTGCTTTCGCGGTGGCTGGACCAAAGTTATGGAACAAACTGCCGAATAAACTGAGACAAACAGACAGCTTACTACAGTTTAAAAAACAACTTAAGGCGCATTTATTTAGACAATCCTGTAAAAACCTATAGAATCTAACCACAACAACACTAGCTAATGTTTTCCACTCCCATTGTATACTCCACGAAAACATTTAATTCTTTCAGGCATTCCCAACTATAAAAGTATTAAATTTTAATTCCATTTCTTGCATGCCACCTAGTGAATAAGTAATAGTAAATAAGTTTTTTTCTTTTTAGCAGTTAGTTGTTTTGTAAGATAATTTATATGTGTAAAGCGCCCTTGAGGTGAGTATTCGCGAAAACGGCGCTATATAAATTATCCAAATATTATTAAATATTATTATTATTATTACTGACGTCACGTTTTAGCCATTTGAAATTGCACTTTTTTTCGAAATTAGCTTCGCAGGGGGAATTTTATTATATACGATTATTTTTGCATATATATATGACGTCATGACGTCATGGCGCTTGGGTGGGAAATATTATACAGGTGTTTTTTATGATAATAATATTTTTTAAATTTGTAAAATGCGCGTTTTTTCGAAATTAGCTTTTGCATAGATGTAAGGTCACGATTTTGGAAAGGCGCTTGGGTTGGAAATATTATACAGGCTGTTTTTTATGACAATACTATTTTGAAAATTGGGAAATTGCGCTTTTTTTCGTAATTAGCTTCGCAGGGGGAATTTTATTAAACAATTATTTTTGCATAAGTGTGACGTCACGATTTTGAAAAAGCGCTTGGGTAGAAAATATTGTACAGGGTGTTTTTTAGTTATTGACGTCACATTTTGAGCATTTTGAACAATTTAAGCATGACGGCACGTTTAAGCCATTTGGAAAATTTTATACAGAGTTGGCATTTAGAAAAATTGTCAAAGTATTTTTGTTTTTTTTTAAAAAACATAAACCCAAAATCCAAAAATTTTTTTTCAAAAACAAAAACAAAAAATAAAAAAAAAAACATAACCAAAAACCAAAAACAAAAATTACAAAACCAAAATTCAAAAAACCAAAACCCTTTTTTTTTCAAAAACCTAAATACCAAAGGCGCAGCCCGTCCGCGCCTTTTTACGATAGACGCTGCGCGGCAAATCCGCGCAGCGACCGTCGTCGCCCGTCGACCGCCCAGCCGTCGCCGTCTGTTTCACTCACCTTTGCGCGGCCTATGCGTGGCTTCAGGCGCGCAGCGGTTTCGTCTTCCACCATTGGGTTTTTACAAGTTGAAGATCCCACCTACCCTTTGTCTCACATCTCGCTCATTTATCATCCGATTTCAATTTTGAAAAATACCACAGTAGCTCTCTTCTTCTTCTATACTATACATGTAATACAATCTGGCCGGGCAGCTATTAATTATATTGTAAATTATTATATTACTTGAATAATAATAATTATATTGATGCATGTATCTTAAACACTCCAATAAATTATTCTACGAGGTAAAATCGGAATGATTTACTGAGGTATTTTATTATTTACGTTTTTCCATGGTTAAAAAAGAATCTATCGTATTTAACAATATGTATATTATGCCTTTTTCTTCAGTCTTCATCTCTCCACTGTTGGATATAAGCCTCTTCCATACCCTTCCATTTTACTTGGTGTTTGCTAGTTATAGCCATTTCTTCCCTCCCCCCAAAGCGGCTATGTCGACGGTCCATCTCTTTTAACGCCCTTTTTATTCTCCCAAGGTCTAAACTTCAGATCTCTGGGGTACCCTGCTCTTAATCTTAGCTTTGCTACGTGATCCATGTTATTCACTACTCCAGTTCTATGCCTCTTTCATTTCATGCATTTGTGCTTTTCTATGCTTTTTTTTGTAAGAAAATTATGTAGACACTTTGTATTCGTATAAATATTATATGCGTTCCGGATTATGATTTTGAGCTTTTCTACACTTTTCTTTGTAAGAGAATTATGTAGACACTCTGTATTCGTATAAATATTATATGCATTAAAGAATAAGATTCTAAGAAGAATAACTACTTGATGCTATTCATTCTCCTTTCAATGTGTACATATCAGTCTTGATATGTATAGACGCCGATACAAAAAAATAAAAAATTGCCCAGTGATTTCGTATTTATTTTGGATTATAAGCAGTTCTCATCTAAGCACCCTCAGTAAATTAATCTAAATATACTTAATTCTGGGTAAAAGAGAACCAAACAAACTATTTTCAATATACAAGTACATATTAAACTTGTGAAGCCAATTTGTAAACTCTGCAAAAACATAAGTTACCATCTCTATTTACACATATAAATTTATAATGTGTACTCTATTGGAATTTAAATCAAAAATGTTCTGAGAAATTAACTACTCTGGTCCATATTTCCTCTGCGCGAATAATTTTCAATATTCCGTAAATCATTTTAATTTATTCTGGAGGTGGAAAGGTTTTCTTAGACGTTTTTAATTAATTTCAAATTATAAGGCCCCCGGGAACGTGAAAAAAAATGTACATCACACAATTAAAATATATATATTATGATTTTTTTATTTGTGATGTCGATATTTCTAAGAATTTTTTTTATTTTTTTTTAATATGGAAAAGGTATGACATATCGCTTAGAAAATAATCACATATATTTCGATAGGTTTATTTTTTTTCTGTGTATCTTTCTAAGGGTCAATTGCAACAACTTGATTTGTAGTAATCTTTCGTTTAAATTACCAATTTTTGCATTTTCCATCAATCAAACAAACCTTTTTTTTAAAAAACTATGGTTTTTTCGTAATATTATATAAATCCAAGTTGATACCACTGGCAATTAGATGTGTATTCTTTACAATATTAAAAAATATAACACAAAACTAATACTAACCTGAAATAAGGATTTCATAACGGAGATAGCAGTATTCTATTATTATTTATTTTTTATTATTTTTTATTTATCAACGCCCTAGTGGGTTTTTACAGTACAAGAAAGTTAAAAGGATTTTTATCCTACCTAACATAAAATACGTTTTACAGTAAATAAATAAAAAATAATAATATAAATAAAACACATTTAAGATAAATGCACAATATATAAACACAATGATTACTACACAAGCAAACAGTAATAATTAGAAGCCTTTAACAATTTAATAATAGAGTAAAATAAAGATTTTTAAACCAACATACCAGATAATTAAGATAAAAAGATAAAATATACCAAAAAATAAATTTAAATGATTAAATCAAAACATTTTTAAAAGGGAAATGAACAATAATAAGAAAACTTTAAAATTAATATATAAAATTCCTGGGGAAAAAAACATAAATACAAAATTTAGTCCATTAAACTGTAATTAATTCTATTGGTATATTCTCAAGTATTCTAATTATTTCTTTAATTCGGGTATGCTCCTATAACCAAAAATGTCTATGAATTAATAATAAATAATTATAGAATATAAATGTGTTTAATATTATATTGTGTAAGCGTGATTTTACAGATCTATGGTATTGTATTCAGTGGACGTTTCATGACTTCGTGAACGGATTCGACAAGGATGTGAGTGGTTACCGAGTTTATGCCATTCCCCCATCTCCACCATCATCTCCTCTAACTAAACGTAACCATTCAATTGAAACCGTTTGATATTTGATGGTGTGGACATGGAGCTATATTTTGGTTGGAGCACTTCTCAGAACATCCTCGTTTGTAATTCTCTCAGTCCGGCTTATTTTTCCGTCCTTCTCCAGCTAATAAGGTACTAACACTAATCAGGCACTAATGCGGTATGAATAGCATCTCTTCTCAAAAGATTTATTAGCGTTTTTAAGTATGGATTATTTAGCTTCTGTCCCCAAAGCATTTATTTATTATGTGGAGTTTTAATTTAGGGCTAACGTAACGAAATTATTTTTGATAAATAAACATGACTACACTGTACAAACATTAAGAGATCAGATTTTGGAGGTATTACAGTACACTACAAAGGTATAACAAGCATACCGTAAATATTACTTTCACCATCGTGAAAACATCAAGAGAAAGTTCACTTGTAAATATTATGAAGAAAGAGATATGTGCAAAAGATTTTAAAAATGAGGCAAAAAAAATATTAGGAAACATTTTCTTTTACAACAGTACATAACAGTTACTTTTCTTATTTATTGCGCTGTCCCAACTCATAGCCTAGGTAGGCTGTTGGGGTCGGCTCTTCTCGTTTTCAGACTGTATCTTCTTTGGTTCTGGGTATCACTTTCATCCAGGCCATTTTCGTGTAGTATTCAAGAGCATCGAGTCATCCAGGAGTTCTTTGGTCTTCCTCTGTATGACTGTCAACTGAAAGCTCCATAAACATTGCCTGCTTCACCATATGGTCTGGTGATTTCCGTCTTGTGTGCCTATACTATCTCAACTATCGTTCCTCCAGCTTAAGTTTCTTCCAGTTTTCATTAAATTTTTAATCACTTTGTTTATTAAAGAAAATATTTTTTATTTAAGATTTTATCATCCTATTGAAGGAAATATTCTTCTTTCGGACGAAACCGATCGTTCAAATATATTAACCTTGATGGTTGAAAAACAAATGTTTTCATTAATTTTATTGCATATGTTAATTTTGATTTTGTAGATATTTTGGTGAATAAGGGAATATCACCCGCATTAATAAAAACTATACAAGATTTGAACACCAATGTCAAAAAAAAATTAAAGTGGGTGGTGAACCTTCCAGGGAAATACCAACGATGACAGGAATCAGACAGGATAATAGTCTTAGTCCATTTTTGTTCAAATTGATTATGGACGAAGTAATAGAGGAGGTGACTGCTCTTGGACTCGGTTATAGGATGGGGGATAAAATCATACATGTAGTGTGTTACGCTGACGACGCAACTATACTGGCCGATGACTATGATATGAAGATGACTTACAGAAAATGCTTTGCAAGTTCCATCTCGCATGCAGGAAATATAACGTGATCATTTCAGTCGAGAAAAATAAGTATCTTACAATATTTAAACAACCTCGAAGATGAAAATTGGCCGTAGACAATAAAGCCATAGAACAGGTTATAAAATTTAAGTACCTTGGGTGGAGATATCTAGCTACAGTGATCTGTATAACGAAGTCAAATAGCAGACAAACAAAGCAACACAAAACAATGTCTCTTAGCATTCAGGTTATCTCTGAATGCTTAAAAGATGTATGTAAACTGTATGGGCCAATAAGTATATGCTATTGGAAAGCAAAGTTAGGATATACAAAACATGCATAGGACCTATCATGACATACGGTATCGAAGCAAGAGCGGATACGGTGAACTAAACACCTACTTGGAACTACCGAGATGAAGACCCTAAGACCCATTGTAGACAAGGCCTTCAGAGACAGAGTACTCGTTGCGGAAATCTGCAGAACCTGCGACATACAAGATAATGTAAGATGGAGCAGGCACAGAATACATTTCTGGAGGGACCATGTCGAGAGAATGGAGCAGACTTCCAAGAGTCGTGATGCGCGGGATTCCAGAGGGGCGCCGACCACTAGGGAGACCACCAAGGAGATGGAGAGAGAGCTGGACGTCCTCATCACAAGACCAGGACTGAACTATCAACACAGATCAAGGATCCAACAAAAGAAGAAGAAGAAGAAGAGGAAGTTAATTTTGAAAAACTTAGTAATTATTTTAACAAAAAATATATCATTATCACTTGTAACCTCCTCATTGTCATTAAAAAAAATTTAATGTTATGTTGCAAATTTGAAAATAATTTCAGCCAATAACGACAATAAAGTTTATTAGAAACATTAGGTAAAATAAGAAAATATTTTGTTTCGTAATAGAAGGTGCGTGATTTCGGTATATTAGGCACATACGAAAATGTACAAAGAAACGTAATATTTATTTTCGAGAATAAAAGAGTAAATAGTGTTTGC
Source organism: Agrypnia vestita (assembly GCA_016648135.1). Classification (NCBI taxonomy): domain Eukaryota; kingdom Metazoa; phylum Arthropoda; class Insecta; order Trichoptera; family Phryganeidae; genus Agrypnia; species Agrypnia vestita. Next base: position 35,407 of record JADDOH010005867.1, read on the forward strand.
CCTTAAGGGTGAATATTATTTCTTGAAAATTGGCTATATTTAGGGGTTATTGAGGATTATTTCTCATGTATGCAGTCTTAATAACATTACTTGCACAATGAAATGCCCTAATAACTAATTATGGTAACACATCTGTTATGACGACTACTTTCATTTAAAAAGTTTATTATATTTAAAGCAGGCATTTTAAACGATTAACTTTGAAGTAGATATTTAAAACGAATAACCTTTAATATTGTAACATAATATTATACTCCTTGAGTGTGGAAAGAACGGTTCAGTAGCGAGTAAATAGTAAATATAATTAAGAAAACAAATACAGCTGACAGAATTACAGGACAAATATAAACAAAGTTTCAGTTCTTTTTGTCATTGAGAAAATTATTTGTACGTCAAAACAAAATAATAAATTGAGCCCTTGCCCGGAATAACGTTGTATCCAACAATACTCTCATTCCGAGAAAAATTGAAAAAATGAAACCAGTTACAATTAATTCCATTTTATATTTTAAATACAACAAGGATATAATTTTTAACTAATCTCAATATAAAATAGGGAGAAAAGGCAATTAAATTTGAATCTATTGTAAAAAAACATGCTGAATCAGTGGAAAAACGTTGTATATGAAAATGTTTTTTTTTTATTCTACTTTACTTAATAATGTTTTTTAAAAGCAGCATGCTCATCTGACATGAATTTTAAAATGTCATCGAGGTCCTGGAGCTTAACAGCCTTATTGGCAGTGGATTGGAATATATTGAAGTTAGTTCCAGGCTCCCTAACTGCATGTTTTTTTTCAAACGGTAGCTAATCTTCTCCTTCTTCAACAAAGAGTTGGTAGAATGCTATAGGAGGTCCATGATTCTAATTCTTTGTGGAAGGTTCTAGCTCTGATTGTGATGGGATCATCAGTAGGTAAAGAGCTTTTACGGAACGATAAGTCTCTCGTACATACTATTACATATCACCGTCTGTTTGATGAATATGGCGTCAGACATTCAATTTCTCAATACACAAGACGAGATGATTACTTTTTTTATTGTAATTCGGGAACCTGAATTCTGATTGAATATTTATATTGATATTAAAATAGAGAAAACATCCCAGATTTAAACATTTTTGGCTCAAACTCGTCTCTACGAAAAAGAATGAGGAATTAAATAAACTTTTTGTATCGGTATTATATTAAGTTACGATATAAAGAGCACTATAATGCCAGCATTATAATCAAAAAGCATTTCAAATATCAATATGGATAAATCAATAGAGTTAAATCGGTTAACGTTCGACAAAATAATATTGTCACATATGAAATTACAATATCAATCAGAACTGCCAAATCGTATACAACGTTATTCCACAAACATGTTCCGGCGGGTCAATCGCAGGTTTGATAATATTTTTTCTGGATAAACACTCCTTTCCTGCATCCTTCAACTTATTGGCTTTGATATCTTTCCAGTTTAAAACATTAGATGTCCGTTTTCTCCCTTTATTCATGTGAATTAAACCACGCTCTACGATATTGACGCGCGGCGATGCCATTTTGAGAAACAATATACAACTTTCTTCCACAATCTAATAACTTTAAAATGCAGCCAAAAGCCTAAATATTTTTTTCTTGACATATTATCTACCTTAAACGATGCATAATAACATACCCAACATAACTGCATCAATAACTCAAAATTGGCATTTGTGTTGGATACAACGTTATTCCGGGCAAGGGCTCAATTATAAATCTTAAAAATGTACAATACAATTTTTTAGAAATATTTAACTCTTATAAAATGTAATGCGATCTCTGGAGATATAAGGAACAAAAGAGGGAAGACAGAGAGCTTAATTTTGTGGATCGACGCATTCCATTCCAAATTGACTAGATCGCACTGAATCTCAGCGAAGTAACAAACAGTTTAATAGTTGACCCAAAATTTCGGCCAGTTCATCATCAGTCAGCGTCAATTCACTGCTGAATTACTGCACAATTCCATGTCTTCGGATCTTATTCTACCGATTCGCTTTTCGCCTTTCTAGTATTCCATTGAAACATTGTGTTTGTTCAATGTTCATTCAATGCTCATATAGACATATTATATAACCACAAACTGAATTGAATTAGAACTGAATAGACATACCAACAAGTCATTTAAAAAATTACTGTTGACTGGCTCGTTTGACATTGTACAATCGCAAATAAAACATTGAAATGAGAATGCTATATTATTATTTACCAACAATCATGTATGAGTGCTTGCTATGGTATTTTAAATAACTGGAATTTTAATATGTAATCCAGAATATTTAAGATTTGTCAAAAAAATTACTGACAGCATAATTTTTTTCTGTTTATATATGAGGATTTCCGTTAATGTTCTCAGTAAGCTTTCAATATCATCTTTCAAAATCACTATTTAAAGCAAAGGGAACAATACCCACTACAACTAATTGACCCGCAAGGATTGTCAAGATTGATGTAGATTTTAGACAGAAAAATCATAGCAAAGATAGCAATATTTATTTATGTAAATAGAAAAAGCAGCAATGTCCACTATTTGGTAGGAAACTTAGCAAAATTCAAATTTAAAACTTTAATATTTATTTATTCATTTCGATAAAAGGAAAAATGAGGTGGCAATTGTATTTAAAAAATTATTTTCAGTAAGATGTAGGTATCACGGATTTCAGAGAAGTTTCTTGAGTAGTGACAGGTTTTTTATACTAAACTCTGGAACACCTCAATGAGATTTTGCTGCCTTTGCTTTTATATGCCCAATTTCTAGTATATTAAGATCCATTCATTAGCAAAGTTACTGAAATTAACAATAACAATGATTTTGTCTTGCCTAGTTATTTTCGTATCTAGGAACGTTAAGTTACCTTTAGCAATATCTAATGTCGCAATCGCCGTATAAAATATTGATTTCCTAATCCAAGCTATCCTTGAGGAGTGCTCGCTCCCTTCTGAGATTTCATTATTATAAATCCGGGAGCATGGGAAGGTTCCAGTATATATATTTACTGAGTTCAAGAAGTACATCTGAGTGCAAGTCTTTGAATGTCGATGAAGCTTTAAATCAATAATCATTCAAAATGGATATGTACACTACTGGAGAAAGTTAAATATGTATAAAAAAATGTATTCAATGTAAAATGTATGTAATATTCTTATTTTCAATAAATAAATAATTATTTTTAAAAAAATCACTCTCTTCCTACAAATGTTTAAAATATAATTCCTCATATTATTTGTATTATTTATTTATTTATTTAATTTCTACGGTATACACCTATTACAATAAAATAAAAATCTCATGCCTACATATCTAGATAATAGTGTACTTTATATATCTGCATGCATGATCGTTTACAAATACACAAATACATACATATTATATATTTATAAAACCATATCTTTTGTAATAATTGATGTATTGTTGTTTTTTTTGCTTGCAAGGGGATTTGAATATGCTTGAATAATGCGTATGTAAAATGTGCCTTAAATAGACGTAAGGGGGACATCCTTCTGCACTGACCCAATCCCTTCTCATAAAAAACGGGGTTCTGTTCATCTCATTACAAATGAATACTCTGTGACAGAATGTTAAAAAAAACATATTTTTATGCTTTATAAAACATATATTATGATAAGAAACTTTCAAAGATATTATTATGGAGCCTCTTGTTGAATATCCTACGTTTCGCTAATGTTTGGCAGAAAAGTGTGTGTGGGCATAAGGAACCAGGGGGTGGTGTAATATTTTTATTATATATTGTAAAGACGTGGTTGTCCTTGGCAAATTCTTGCTCTAATTCAAAAAATTGCAAAAATTAGCTACATTATGAGCTATCTTTTATTTCTTATTTATCATCTTATCCAAAAAAAGACACGTTCAACAATAGTAGATGTTTAAATGGATTATTTGTAATAATTGACCAACAAAATTTGGTTTTTGAATTTCTAATATTATTTTTCACATCTCCTATTTTCAGTTTACTTTATGTTTCATCTATCATATCTTTAATTGTTTATTATATATTAATATACTAGCTGTTCGTACCCGGCGTAGCACGGGTTAAGGATAAAGTTGAAAATAAATTTGTTGGGAAAACAAAGGTTTGATTCGAACGGTATAGATTTGCATCGAAAATATGTCAGGGGGAGGTACGAGAATAGGGGGGAAATATCGCCTATGTTACTCGCTGAGTCCTAAAGAATATGTTTCCAAATTTTGAGTCCGATCGGTTAAACGGTACAGATTTGCATCGAAAATATGTCAGGGAGAGGGGAAAGGGTATGAGAATAGGGAGAAAATGTTGCCTATGTTACCCGCCGGGTCCCAAAGCATAAGTATGCAAAATTTGAATCGAATCGGACAAACGGTGTGGATTTGTATAGAGAACAGACATCTAGACAGACAGACAGACAGACATTGAGTTTTATAGGTGTAGATATTCACAAACAATTCACACACACACACCACAAATCACAATACTCTCATGTAGAAGCTAAATTTCGAAACGGTACCAAGATTTACGTATCTTAATTGACTGGAATAACACTAAAGAAGAAATCCAGAAGTGCATCGTGAGCGCAATTGTTATTTGTTCCGCCTCCAAAATCAGATAAACTCCAGGTTTTTGTCCAGGAACCCTCAAATATAATTGTGAAAAACACAGATCAATCAGATCGATGCTCATATACCCAGCTGAGTGTACTGAGAAAAATAATAAGAAATAAGAGAAATGAGCGAGAACTGGACGTTTTTAAAATGAAAAATTTAGGGCATAGGACATTAGCGCTGACGCTGCAACAATAACTAATCTTTTCTTATAATACTTTACTTATAATAATATTTACTTATTTATAAAATTTACTTGGTTTAAGGATCACAGCGTCACAAAATTATTAAAATTGGGAAGACTTAGGTGGTGATGTTGAGAGAGTGATTGAACAACAAGTAAAGAAGTCCTTGCCGAAACCAAGATCTATATGGCGAAGAGCTTTAGAAGGCTAAAAACCAAGATGGAGCGACAATGTTTTTAAATGCACATCTTGGATATACAGAATGAAGAGAGCTAGCAGAAGACCAGGATGATTGGAGAAAGTTTCTTGAGGAAGCCATGACTCGCCACGTATTGTAGAGCCAACAATGATGAATATACATATATATTATATAAAGGAGCACTGTATGAAAAACCAAGTAAAGATACGACCAATGATTGCGTGGCTTGAAATTCTATCAGTGTTTCACATTTTTATCCATCTATTGACCTGTATCCGGTAGGCTTTAGGGCAGGCTGTTGGGCCCTTTATCGCATCTGGTATTACTTGATTCTATTCCTTTATGTAGGGTGGAGGCATATACGCTATACCAAAAACTAATGATATGACTCTATAGACGCACGTCGAAAGTTTCCTGAGGTAGATAAAGTGACTAATGTTGAAGTCCTCCAGCATTTGGAAAAATACCGATAAGTGGTGAGGACTATAAAGATAAGAAACCGTGAGTATCTCGAACATATTATGAGAGGACCAAAATGTAGTTAAACCAACACATCATCCAGGAGAAAATAAATGGTAAAAGAAGCGTAGGAAGACGCCGCAAATCATGGCTGCTCAACATGAGGAAGTGGTACAAGAGTCGTTCCGTGCGACGGTGTGTCGTAATCGTCAGTATGATCACCAATCTCCGATAGGAGATGGCAGTAGAAGTAGCTTCAAGCAGAAGATCACTTAATTGAAAATTGTTTTTAAAAATCTTATTTCAAATATGTTAAAAACGTGATTGCAAAGTAAACTGCAATACGCACACACCCCCAAACTAATATCTTGTGTTGCATCATCGGTAGTATAAGAGCATAACTTACTTAACTGCATCATGCTGGAGCAGAGCATAATATTTGGTCTTTGAAGATATGGCAAATTTCAGAATTTACTCTGACTCCGTGTATTTGAGCTAGTCTCGGAGCAGACTGTTTTAACAGTAAACCTAAATATTGATTACTTAGTTTACACATTCCGATGCATCACAAACATGAGGATCAGACGAATAAAGCGCATGAACCTTGTTTTCGTTGGCCGCCTTTTGTTGTGTTTTGGTTACGCCAAAAGTCAGTTATTGTTCCTGTGATATTACAGAGTTACCTGATTATATATTTGCAGTAAAACAATGCTTTGAACTTGCATAAAAGTTGTATTTCGACATAAAATTTCAAGTGTGGATTTTAAAGAATCTTTTTTTGTGAATAATATTTTTATATGACAACACAGTAGATTTTGTAATAATTATCAAGATAAATTATAGAACTCTCACAGCCACGAATCTATTTATATATAAAACGTGTATAAAAAGTCTAAATAAGGTGGCCCAGGGTTTATGACCTTGGTGAACTGGCTTATGTGATACTTTTCAGAATGTAAATTTCACCAATTACACCGTAAGAACATCCACACATTATTTGTGAATGTTCCTACCTTCTAATTAGAGCCAGTTAAAATAGAGATTTACTAAATATATATTATATAAGTATTAATCGTTGGATTCACAGTTAAATGGATAATGCTATTGGTTCTCTACTAGTGTAACATAAACCCTTTTTCTACGCCCGGGCAAGGCCGGGTTTTCGCGTGCTGTGTAAAATGTGATCTATTCGGTCAGATCACCCCCGATGTCTGGAGTCGGGGATGAGTTAGGAGGATGGTAATGGTGATATTTCAATCATTATCACTGAATGTGTAAAGTGTGAGCAAGGTGCTTGTGCAGGGGAAGGGTAGTACTGCTGGAATGGAGGGAATACTTGGTCTCAGCTTGGTGACGAATGACAATATCAAATCTTCCTCGGCTGGAAAACACCAAAATGCAATATTTGGAACTGATCGAGAATACGCATTCAGAGAAACAAATATTTGATTTTTTGGTGGTGATTCGTACATTCTCATTAAATTGTTTTTGTAGTAGAAACAAAGAGATCCCAATTAGCCTAAAAAGAAAAGCCTTTGAATCATGCATATTGCCAGTGATGACGTATGGAGTGGAGACTATGACCCTTACAAAGAGTGTAGAAATGCTCAAATGCACGCAACGATCCACGGAGAGATTCATGCTTGGAGTAAGCCTAAGAGATAGAATTAGAAATGACGAAATTAGATGGAAAACTAGAATAATGGATATCATGTATCGTGTAGCGAAGCTAAAATGGCAATGGGCAGGACATGTTGCAAGGCAGGATGCAACAAGATGGCCTCCCAGAGTTCTGAATGGAGACATTGGGAGAATAAAAGAGGCATCGGAAGACCTCAAAAGAGATGGGCCGACGATATAGCCGCTGTGGGGGGAAAGAAATGGCTACAATTATCAAATAACAAGGAAGGATGGAAGGGTATGGAAGAGGCCTATATCCAGCAGTGGAGAGATGAAGCATGAAGAAGAAGAAGGTTGTAGACACGGTACATAAAAAAATGTTTTCGTTCTGCATTAGCAGATGTTAATGTTTTTTGTTATTTAATAAGTAAATAAAAAATTTGTATGTCCAACTACAAATTTAATGTTTATACCATTAATTTTGTAGTTGGACAATATTATTAATTAATTTTAAAAGACTATGTATTGACCACTCGGAGTAATTATACGTCTACCGGTTTCGATAGCACTGTTTCTCCGTCAGGGCGGACGCGTACTAACTATCCATTAATTATTCTAGCAAACAAATCAATTTTTGAACTGGGGGGGGGTTGGCTACAGTTGTGTTGGGGGTAATTGACAAGTAGGTACCGGAATGGGGAATATATCAAGTAACAGGCAATGTGGTAGTCTAGAACTGTTCCGGGCCGCAGTAAACGATGTTCTCATAGCCTACATATATCCAACGTCTTTTGAACGGATAGGGCAGGAAAAGTAGCATTTAGCTTAATTTGAAAATATTAAGAATAATTATATGATAGTATTGCATATTTGCATCTGTATTTTTTTTTTAAATAGTCAAGATAAATATCAAAAATGTGGATGTAAGTAATGTTAATACTGGTTAATGATAAAAAAGTTTATATTGATATTTTCTGATAGTGACATCTTCTCCCTCTTCTCGTCAATTTTCTTACTCTCGATATTTTTTGCTTTCCTGAATCGGCAAAACGGCATGAGAAGCGTCGCGTGCGTCACCGTAAAGGAGATGATATCGTTCATATAATAAAATCTCACACAACGATCGGAAAACGTTTTTTTTTTTCATTAATTTATTTTATCTAAACACAACAGAATTTTTTTATATGAACGTGAAACATTAAATGAAAAGTATCTGGACGAAATCGCAGTACTGTAATAAAATCGCACTATTACCGCGGGTTGCAGCTGTCAGGAGTTCTGCACTACACCGACGTTAGCTGCTCGTTTATCTTTTTATATACTTTTTTCTGAGACTCGGTATGCTGCTGTCAAAATTTTTAATGTATAGTATATGTTAGTAATTTTCTAAAATTTTCTTCCTCGGATGTAAAACTATTGGACGCGTTTTATTGATGTTATATTGTTATTCCAAGAGATACAGCTGTTGAGCAGATTTTGTAAGACAAGTTTTGTTTTATTGATTAGATATTATTTTGTAACATTATTACGTGTTTGATATTAATATCGCGGGGCTAATTATATCAGGATCCACTTTAATAAATGAATGGTCAAATCAAATCCGCGTAAATGTCTTAGTGATTAAATTAGTTATATTATCATTAATCTATTCTTACTAGTTCATAGAACATATGAATTAATACTCTCTGTGTGAAAATGAGATTAGTTGCCATTGAAATAAGAAAGTTATAACGTTTTAACTTTTCCTTTAAAACTGCGTGTAGTATAAATGCGCGCTCTTAATCTAGTGATTAAATTAGTTATATAATCATTAATCTATTCTTACTAGTTTATAGAACACATGAATTAATACTCTTTGTGTAAAAATGAGACTAGTAGCCATTGAAATCAAAAAGTTATAACGTTTTTACCTTTTGCTTTTAAACTGGGTCTAGTATAGATTCGCGCTCTGTATCTGTGGTATATACGCGGATTTGCACTATCCCCGAAGATGTATATAATATAGATGTTTCATAGAGTCGAAGTTATTTTATTTATACAGAAAAGTAGGTATGGAAATCTTTTTGGGTATTCATAGGGCTTATGAATTATGACGTACGAATGGCTGAAGTGATCACTTTGCGTAATGTAACGCACACAATTCCACCCATGATAAAACTCACTTGTATTAAATTTTTGGAAGTTAAATATACAAATTCCAAAAATTTGATAGCTGTGCTGGTTTATAATGGTAGAGGGAAGAGGGAAGCTGCATCTCCAGCTACACAGACGTTCACTTATATGGTGGTAGGTGTAAAACAATATAACCGTTTGAAATCACCTTCACCCGACCCAGCGTCATCGGCGCCGGGTTAAAACAGGGCGTTCTCTCGTTGTGATGCAAAATTTACACACGACTCCAAATTATCAAAATGGAAAAAATATACATAAACACCCATAGTTATACGGTACGAAAATACAATATTGAGCACTTAAAATAAGAAAATAAACAAATAAATCTTAAATACACCGCATGTATTTATTTGCATTGACAATTAGACAAGGGTGTGTATTTACTTTAGTATTTTTACTATTTACACTGGAAAGGTGTATATTTACATTGACAATTAGACTAGCGGTGAGCTTTCAATCTATACTTTCAAAAATTCTGCCAGCACCACAATCCCGGTATTTAGACAAATTCAGCACCGGCAATACGGTAGCTAGAAAAGTCTAGTTTTTGGGATCCTGGGAATGATGAAACTATTCGTAGATATCCTTTATTTAAAAAAGTACAGCTAACTTTTTTTAAATATTTAAGCTCAAGACAGCCATTGAACAAGATACATGCAGGGTGTTATAATATATGTCCAATATATGTAAACGCTTATCAGTTAAACATGTCTGGTTGTAGGAGTTTTCCTTTATTTTAAATTTGCATCATAAATTTGCAGGCTGTTGGTGAGACGAAGGATCGCAATAAAAACGCGGGAAATGCTCTCGCACCGGACACGAAATGTTTTATTATTCAAAGAATTATATTTTACATTGTCAGAACTGAACTGCGTTTTTATTCAACAAACAAGCGGGCGGGAGTGATATTAAAACTAAATTTAGCAGAAAAACGCGTCCAAATCTCACATTCGTGATTTGGTGGGAGGCGTTTTATGCTCCGTGCCGGCAATAAAAATGATTTACACCTTGCTGGTGATGATAACCAAACAAGTTGAGAAATCGGCCGTTCTTAAAAACTGGCTCCCCGGCACGGGAAGCGTGTTTCTTTAATGGATGGTCGGTGGTTAACAATCGCCCGATATGTAATACAATACGAATGTAATACTTGCGTATAATTATTGCCTGCGTGTAAAATGTTGCAAACAGTACGTCACTGTTTTTTCTTCTTTCTTCAGACAGCACTACATTTTTGCAGTAAAAAATAAAGAAACATGTTCATTTCATGGATAAAAATCTATTGTGATAAATAAAATCCCTCCATGTTGTGTCCGCAAAAAATAACGTTCATTATTTTCAACGTCCGATTTCAATTTTTGAACGATTCTGTTATGGATAATTTTTTTTATAAAAGGAAGGGTTTGCAAAATTTACACACTAATTATACGGGATTACAGTTGGATTAATTAGAAATTTTGGAAATAAGAAAAAGTGTATTTTAAATTACCAGGTCCTTTTTTACAAATACATAGTTATGTTGTAAATTTATTTTCATGTTAGTATGAAATTATTGATTAATTTCTCATACATTTATTTTGTTAGTATTGTATCCTGATGAAGGGATTATTGACTTCGAAACGAGTTGATATTTTCAATAAATTAGTGAACAAAATAAAGTGTATGTTTTTATAAATTATATTAATAATGTCACCACAAAATCATTGTAATATTATAGTAGAAGATAATGACCCAATTATATTAAACTCAAAATTGTCATAAAAAATAATTCACTTTTTATCAGTATTGTCTACTAAAGCGGACATTCCCAAAGTTTAAGATCGTCTAGTTCTGAAGCGGTCCATAAGCTCAAGATGCCAAGACATCCCAGAAACAGCTTTACAGATCCACTGCATTTAGAAATATGGGGGATAAACTGAAGTTTTATAAAAGCTCTAGAAATTTACCAAGTTCTAGTATTTCATCTTGTAGAATATCCCTGCGAATATTAGAATGACAGAAGACATTTAAGCTTAGATTTGATATGTGTAGGTATATATTATATTATATACGTAAAGTTTTATTTATTAGATTTAACAATGGATTACCTACTTGTGTTAATAAATCCCGGGGTTTTCTTCTATCTTAATCTCCTAAATTAAGCGGTTCTGGATTATTTCGTGGAAGAAAATAATATATAATATTTATATTTACGATTTAAACTACTGTAGTTTTAATTACATAATATGTTTTAAAATAATAATAACTTAATATATTGTGATTTTATATTTAAAAGAAAAATAACTACCCGAGTGAATTAACCTTTTTTGAAAACATTTTATTTTATCCGGATAAAATCAAAACCTTAAGAATTAATATTATTTTTTTGTGCTTGGAGTCCAAAGCTTCATAGTTATTAAAAATATTAATTTTTATATCTAATTATGAGCTGATGGACCCATAAGATATCCAAAATAATATTTATTTTTTCACTTTAAGTTAATAAACCTCTAAAACCACTTTTAAAATATATATAGGTATATTCTTTTAGAATAAAATTCTATGTAGCCAACGATTCGAGGTATTCAAGTTTTATAATCTTTGTTTTGTGAATCTTGCGTAATGTAATTAAAACAAAGTACCCCTTTTCAATTCAAATTAAGAAGAATTTATTACATTTTTTCTCGAAATGGTTCGCAGAGTAGTTAAAGGAATTTTACTCTAACGATCCTTCCAAGAGCCTTCGTGAGGCACTAACACAGTTAGGGATGTAAAATGGCACCAAAAGGTTACCGTAGATTGAAGCATCTGAAAAAGCGTAGGGCGAATGTTGTTAACTATCTACGGCATATAAAGTTCTTTGTATTTTTCTAAATGATATATTTAATTTATTTTTATTCAAAACTTCTGAAGAATCGCAATTTCACAAATAAAAGATGAATTTATCAATAGTAAATTAGTGTTTAATTTCATAACATTCTAAAATATGTAAACAAAAATTGTAGTGTATTTGTATATATGGATGATCTATTATGTAAATAAAATTTTGAACGAAATCGTTTAGATTATACGTTAACGGAATACTGTGAATTGAAAGCTTTTTTTAAATTAAGCCTTAAATCACATTGAAGTAGTAGGTATATTTTATATAAAGGTCTAAAGAACTATATTTTTGTTACACTATGTGGTTTTGGATCCATTACGGGGGTTAAATTAAACACAAATTCTCTTATTTCAAACCAAGAGGATTCGCGTTTAATTTAATTTATAACGAATAACTACAAAATAATAGCTGATTAAAAGAGTATAAAAGTTTTTATTTATTTTAGATTAAAGCATTATTTATTAGCGCGTAAAGATGTGCTTGTATTTATTTTGCATTTATTCTGACAATTTTAATCCGCAGAATTTATCATCCCCTATTTCTTCTAATGGCGACTCTACGTGATTCGTTGGAAAAATGTAAGAATTCTGAGGAAAAATATGACGTCCCCGTCAGAATCAAAGATGGGGTAGTGGTGAGAGTCACACGTCTCTCCGACAGGCGATGACGGCCGTCTAGGGTGGGGTAGTGGAGGGGAGGGAGTGGGGATGACATATCACCAGTCTGTGCTTTGAGAGGGAACGTTTGAAAATGTTCAATTACTTAAGTGTGTGACCTATTTGAAATTTGTCAAAAATGTCACATTTTCAGAAATATGGATGGTGTTTCAATTCCGTGTACCTCCTACCAACTATTTCTTGATGGATGACCTCTACTGATGCACTTATAAAGTTTATAGTGGTACTTGGGGAGTAAAAATTTATTATTTCACGTGGCAGAGCGTAAATTTTCCAGCCGATGTTTATATTCAATTTTGGATAGAACTTAAAATGACAATTTACTCGTATAATAATTATTAAATAAAAAACATTATAAATGTCATACAGAGATGAATTTATTTATATGAGAAATCATTACTCAAGCCTTTATTTAGCGTCTACAGGACTTACGATCTATCATAGTATGGCTTAAATGATCACTTTACACAATCGTTATCGTTCTGATTCCACCCTTGATCGACCAAACATCTATCAAATTAGGAAAGTAGTATATATCATATTTACGCAACTTGTTTACTTTATTTCGCATCTATGCTTGAAATTTTTAATTCCCATGAAACCTTTTATAAGCGAAACTTCTTTATTTTTTGATGAGTATTAAGCAATATTCTTTTTATGTATATATAACATTTATCCATATGAAGTTCTTAATAATTAATGGTCCCTCTGGGGACATAATACAGTAATTGTGTTCTTGAAAATTTGAACATATGAACATATGTATTTTAACAAATAAAATATATGTAGGTATATTTTGATTACAGCGCAATTAGGCAAAAAAGTTATAAATTTAAAAAAAAACAGGGTTTACATTTCTTTACTATCGTCATCATTTTCATCGGCTGTCAGATTTCATCAAACTTTATTTCGAAAGAATCTACATCTAAACTTAATATTTATTAAATAAATACAATAAAGTTTTTTTTTTAACCAAGAAATAAAATTAAAAAAAAATCGTATACGAAACCAATATAATCCTTGCGATATTCCGGGAAAGGATGACAAAATCGGATTTTTTAGATATCACAATTATTATCATAAACAGCTAATTAAAATTTTTTCTTGATTCAACAAGTTTCTTTTAAATATTTTTAAATTCAAATTCAATGCTAGATTAAGCAACCAGAACATCTGTATTATTACATTTACACGTTAAAAATAGTTGTGTAGTACTATTCGAATATTTGTTATGTAAAACGCAATAAATAATTCGCATCTTTAAATATTAAACTCAGGAATTGTAACAAAGTTTCTTACTTTATTCTTACCTGAAATATGTTCAGTGAATTGCGTACTGAATGTTCATTCATGCTGAAATTTTTTGACGTTTTTCAAGAATGCTGCATTTTGAATAAATATTCCCCATCAGCACATGTACCCGAGAATGCGAATCGTTGTCGAAGGAAATAAATAGTTTATATCCGTTTTGACGTTAAACCACGTATTTTATCGAATCTAGATAAGGGGTAGTACGGATTCTTAATGTTTTGAGAAAATGTTAAAATTTCAAATGTTTACTGCAAAATACCTAAATGACCGTGCATCGTCAAATAGAGTAAGGTCGCTTTCTAACCATTCTAAGCTCTACAAAAATTGCCGACTTTAGTGCAAGGCCGATTATATCCTAATTTTCTAGTCGCTAGATATTACTCGTGATCCAATAATTTAATCCATTTATACGGTGTCGATTGTTTGATGAGGTGTAAGAAGAGTTCTTGTGCAATACATACATACTTTTAACTACTAACGCCTACTTGTGTTATTGCTTTTTAGAATAATACCTTAACTATATTTATGTAAAGACCCCAAAGAGCGTTAAATTTATAAAATAAAAAATACTCTTGTTACAGTTTCAAATATAACAAAAAAAAAACTTTAAAAAAATTTAGAAATATACAGTATGATGTAAGATACCCATAGCTTACATTTTTTTAAACACCCCAGATATGGATGTATGTTTAAAAGCTTGCAGCATAGAACAGCTGTCGATTTTTCAAAAAGTGTTTCCTCTGCGGGATAACTAAATGTGTATTCATTTTACGAAGAATAAATAACTAACGAAAACATTTAAGCTTTATTTTGCAAAGTTAAAAGGACATTCGTTTCCTACGTAATATTTAAATAATGAAGAACATTAAAAACGATTTATCGGAAATGCACGTGGCAACGAACACTTTTACTCACAGCTTCTTTTGTGTTTTGCAGGACATTTTTATTTTTTTATTTAATAAATAAATTACCAAACCAACGCGGTTTGAGAACAACTCCTATTTATTTACACTCTAAAACCGGTTATTTTCTAATATATTTTTTAAATGTCGATCTATTCTATGTATAGTACATAAATTGAGTACATAGGAGGCTTATTTCCTTCAAAAATTGATTCCTTAAATTACAATAAGTCTTGTAGTATATTTAATATTCATTCCGTTTTAAGATTAAATAAAACTGGTTAAGAAATCTTAACCCACCACATTCTAAATGGGTTTTCAAAGTGTCGAGTACTTTATAAAGTACAATTTATTTTTGTGTTCTCGAGAACAAGTAGTGATAAGTTTGTTCACTTATCCCCGGGTGGGAAAGGAATTTGTCTGGCCAGGATCTACATAATAGAACAAAAAATAAGCAATCCGAGCAACTTAAGGGATGTTCTGCTTTCAGAACAAGGCTGAACACGGCACCACTCCTGAAGAAAGAAATGACCGCGATCAATCTCTCCACACTACATCCCTAATGGGCGTATCGCCAGCGCCACCTAGATGGCGGAAAGTGGTGCAAAAAGCAACGTAAGAATGGCCCAGGTAACACGACGGGATAGGTAACAAGCGATAAGCTCGTTTAGATCGAGATTTTATACGCGGAGGCGGGCCTCGGTCCGGGGGTGTAACGCAACCCTCGAGGGGCAGTTTAAGCTTTCAGTTGCAGCGAAGCCTTTTTCTTTGGTAACACATAAATAATTAGGACCGATTATTTATTATTTTTTAAAGAAATCCGGAGTGTAATTGACATAACTCTCCAGTCTTTGGCCTGAACTTTGAGTCAATACTTAGTTGATTTAAAAATTAAGGTACGCTTTAAAAGCGTTAATTTGTACTGAAAATTACGCTTTTAAGGTGTACGTTAAACTTTTAGTCATCTAAGTATTGTCTCTGAATTCAGGCCTTAATATCGGTGTATTCTACTCTGTAATTCTTTAATTAATGGTGAAAAATTAGTTAGGGACGAATAGCGAAAAAAATATAAGTCGGGTGTTGGTAAAAAAGCCATTTTTATGAGTATTAATGCACGACTTTATTTGGTATTTATTCTTTTTAAGAATGCATACATCTTTCTAGATATAAAACATTGGCAAAGTCTTATACATACTACCGTACACATTTTTTTTATAAATAGAGATGTGTGATGTGAACACGGAATACATGTCACATCAATATTCTTACTATTTTCAAACAAAGCTAAACGCTTGTGCTATGAAAATAAGACTAACTTGCTGATCTGGAGTGGGATTCGAACCCGCAACCTTTGGATCACGAGGCAAGAATCCTAACTACAAGGCCAATAAGCTACTCGATTAATATAGGTAAGACATTAATATACTATTCACCAATAAATCATACTGGTACCGATAGCAACAAAGAAAATCTAAAAATGCTTTTATATATGCTTAGCTTCTAAACAAAGCAATAAACGTCACTAAAATGAACGCGAAGAGTACTGTTGCGAAGAGATATTTAATTCAACGTGGAATATTTTCCCAGTTAAATGAAATATTTGGTGGCCTAGGTTTTATAAAGCGGTAGTGGATCGACCAATCAGAGACCAAAAATGTTGGAGCAGCACAAAACTAGCCAGCTCTGGTTCGATTTCGCCGCTTCCTTCATTCTTACTTCGGCCGATCAACCGTTCACATGAGTTAGGCTTTGTAACATTTAAAAAACAACAAAAAATGATCTTCTCTCCACTTCTAAATATCTTTAAAAAACCAATTATCAAGGACATAAATTAAAATAATATTTATAAATAACACTTGCAGAAAACGGGGAATTTGGATAATTAAGCATAACTTTAACCGAGGCACCTTTAATGATAAGTGCCCGGGAGAAAACGTACATTACTACAGGGCTTCACCACAAATATCTAAGGACCTGATTATTTATAATATTCAATTTACTATTAACACTCTTTCTTATTTCCTATAAATAATCAGGTCCTTTTTGCAAATAGTTATCTTTTAAATTTATTTTCATATTAATTAGGTACTTTATATTATTATTTTCCATATATAACTTTTTAATATTTTGATCTATACTTCGATTTTTAAATATTATTTTTGTTTTCCTGATGAAGAAGCCATTGGCTTTGAAACATGTTGATTTTTTTCAATAAATAAGTGGTTTAAACAAAGTTAATTTATATTAATTAGAAAATAAATAAGTTAGGGCAGACGGATGGATAGACAATAAAATTATTATAATTGGGGATAGAGTGAGTCAAGGATCCAACTTCCATGCTTGCCTTATAAGCTTATCTGTCAGACACTTATCCTATCATCCATAATAATCCCTCATTTCCAGAACCATCTGAGTAAACAACTCTTCACACATCCCCTATATATAGAGTAGGAGAAAATTATGAGGCTTCTTCCGAATTATCTTATTTGGTATTAGTTTTGCGTGTATAAAACCAAACCAAATGTGGCTTGAAACATCGGTTACTACCAAAATCATCTCTAAGTACAGGGACAGTTATACCCAAAACATTCGCGAAATATTATCGATATTCATGAGACCAATTCAATTTGTTAAAATATTCCGCAATCATGAATGACATCTTGTACTAAAGAGTCGGTACGGTGGATATTAATTACGCTAAAAATGATGTTGCGGTAAGTGGATGATTTCTGTTGCCAGTTAAAAAAAACATTTTAGAGTACCTACATTAAAAAAAATTAAAAACAAGGAATTCGAACAAACTGATATTAAAAAACATCGGATATTAATCGTTGTTTTTAAATATTTTCGTGGAATATTTAAAAATCCGTGTTTTTATTGTCATAGAAAACAGCCATCTGTGACGCGGGAATATATTTTTTGCGCTGGCGATACCGCTTTTTGACATTTGACGTAAGCATATTTCGTTTCGTTTCTCTTTTGTTTTTGTATTTTTGCATTAAACTTGCTTCAATAATATATTTATTTTCTTTTATTTTACAATTTTGAACAAAAATTATGATATGAAAACATTTATTACGCTTTATATTTTTTTTAAACTGCGAAGTGAACTTAATGTCATTTTACGCATTGACGTATATATCATTGATCTTGACAGTTATTTTATAATATCGTAAATGCCGCCAATTTTGAAGTTTTCAATTTGACAGGTTTAAAATGAATGAATTCAATAAATTAGAAAGCTCAATATTCATAATTTGTTTAGGTTTTAGAGCTTTCTGATTGATTGAATTCATTATTTTAGAACCAGCCAAACTTAAAAAGTCAAAATTGGCAGCATCACAATGTTACACAATAACTGTCAAAAAAAAAATTGTTTATTTCAGAATACGGCCGATTATCGAGTTCTATTAACTTTGTAACAGTATGGATGTTCGAGTTTTCAAATTAAAGGATGAAGCGGATTTTTTCAAACGTAATGCTGTATATATTTTGTTTTTTGTTAATAAGATCTTCTTTAAATAGGATTCTGGTGTCCTTTTTTCTTTATATTTTGTAATTTTATTTTCCGTATTGAAAAATGACAGACACAATAAGCGGCTGACATAGACGTAGGTAAACAATTGTGTTTGCTACCTAGCAAACAAAGAAAGGAAGTTAAAAGGTTTTTTATGCTAACCACGGAAAAAAACGAAAGATTATAAATAAGCATCGGGAGTCACTACCGGGGAAAGTTTTAAAAACTTATTCTATTGAAGCGTATGTTGAGATCAATTAAAATCGTTTTTTTATTGTTTTTAAACACTCTGTGCTGTTTCGTAAAATATCGATAAAACGATTTAATTTTATTTTGAAGTAAATTACTTTCAACTATGATCAACTCCAGCTTCTGAGTTTTATTTTGTTTCAATTACCTTTTGAATCAAGGAGATTTTTCGTCCCGCAGAGTTTCCACACATTTACGTTTAACCAATTTTAATGAACGGCCGTGAAAACCTAAGGACATTTTTAAATACATTGTTAGTTTTTGATCTGAGCTTTTTGAACATATAACAATATTCAATTTATTTTTCTCTCAGATGATTCATGTTTCGCATGACAGGATATCTTTTAGATCTCAAAACGAAGAGTTAAGTTAATGAAGGGACATTTTTCATCCCCCGTTTGGGATTCGCCCATAGTAAAATCACCTAGTTTATCTTACCTTTTTATTAGACGACATAAGTTTTTTAGGAAAAAATACTTGGAAAAGTACGAGATAGGGGAATATTTTTTCAATAAATTTTTTTAATTATTGATTCACAAGTAGATGCAAATATGCGTTATATATAACTAGACCTATTGCGGCCAATAAAAATAGGAGAAAAAAATCCCATTTAAATATGTACAGTTGAATGATAAAATCCCAGTGATAACTTACATTTTTTCAAACAATAATTTTATTTTATTAATCCTACTTATTTATAAATCTTATTCATTTTAATCATGCATGATTCAATTCTAAATTTACAAAAGAAAAAAATCTTTTCATGGAAGTATGTTTTATTTATTTGTTTATTTAGTTTGGAACACATGGATTTATTTATTATTACCGCGAATGAATATGTATGTATAAAAAAACTATTTCTCCTTTTCTTTTCATGGAATAAAGCCGCTGCATCTGCATATATAAAATTCTCACGATCATGATACATATAATATTTATTGATGGTTCATGAAGTCCAGCTAAGGGTTACGGGTTCGATTCCCTGTGAGTTTAAAACAAATAAAAACGTAATTGACTAAAAGCTTGGGTGTTGGGGCTTTAAAAAATTACAATAAATAAATATTATATATATTTCAAGCCCCAACACCAAGCTTTTAGTCAGTTACTTTTTTATTTGTTTTAAACTCATAGAGAATTGTACCCGAAACCCTTAGCTGGACTTTTCATGAACCATCAATAAATATTATATGTATATATATTTAAGATGAGTATACAAAAATAAGGTAAAGTACAGAAAGGTTCTCTAAAAATAAAATATGATTAGGTATTCCGAACCGCGCCTCTAGGCTTGCTGCCGCAATTAATCTTATTGAGAACCATACGACGCAGCGCAGGGATCCGGAATTGGTCCGACACTCATTTCAAGAAGCCCCTTAATATGAAACGAGGGCTTAATTGCTCCTTCAGAATAACAGAAAGCCGAATCAGCTCCGAATGTGGCTCCATTTATATCTGCCGCGTACAGCTTACCTATGACTTGTAATCTTCACATGTGGCTTAGACCCCATCTGCACCCCTCAAGGCTCCCGACACCCCGGAGGGACGTCGCCAAAAGTTGCGGATCATTAATAACCGCAGGACAGACAATCCGTGCCCTTTTACTCGGCGGTCGCGGCTGCCTGGCGCGGGGGTGCGGACGAGGCTTCTCGCTCCCTGTTTTGAGATATTAAACTTCTACACATGTCAGATATAGTTTCTCGCTCAAATATAAGGAAGATCTATTTGCTATCAAGCCTGATGCGGATGTCTAATAAGTTAAGCATAGCCCGAAAAAAGTATTTCAACGTTTTATTTTGTTCAAAAGGCAAAAAAAAAAGATTATTTTAATCATTGTATTCTAAGAACACAATTACTGAATTTCGTGCACAGACATAATCATTAATTATGATAAATTATAGACGTCTCACAGAGACGAAGCTATTTGGGAAAGGTATACGAGAAAGCATTTATGGTAGTCTTTGATGAGCATCCACAGTACCGACAACCTCTCTTAGCTGGCTCAAGTCTTTTTTTATTTAATTATTGTGACTAATCACAAAATTTGTGATTATTATAATTTTATATGAACATTTACAGAAATAACTAATTATAATGAAATTGGAAATACTTTTTCTTCTACATAAGTGACATAAACTCGTGTGTAGGAGAGGAGTATCATTACATTTTACATTTACAGAGAATTATATGATAAAGCGTACATATTCATCATTGTATATGTATAGACAATTTAGTTACAATTAGTAAGTAATAGATTCATATATATATATATATATATATATATATATATAATATATATATATATATATATAATATATATAATATATATATCTATATATATATATAATAATAAGTAAAGTAATAAGTAAGTAACAAAAAGTAAATTAAATGAACAGTATACTTTATATTTTCAGTCGTAGTTTGTTTTCATTTAAATTCTTGGTTTAATAAATGTCCATTATAAGGTGTTAAAATTATGAAATACTTGCTATAAATAACTTGAGCATCATATTTTAAAATGAATTTTTTATTAAATTATTTTATACGATTTCAATGAGAGGTGAACATCAATAATATATTCAAACAACATTTCTATTAGAAATAAGATAAAAAAATATACTTGGGTTATAGCAGGTAAGTATAATTGTTGCAGTCTTGTTCTAGCCACTTGCTGAATTTGTGTGTCTGTAAACGATTTTGATATTTATGAAAATTTGTTAAAAAACTTCCTCATATATTGTTTTGATAATAATTTATGTGTAATAACGCTAACAATTTATAACAAGAAACTGCTACAAAGTTACAAGAAACTTTTACTTTTAAAAAGTACACCACCTTATCCCTAGCCAAAAATCAATACAATGTTCGTGTTCCTGTACATTGGACACTAAATATATTTATATCGTATCTACGTAGTACCAGGCGATAAGAGGTCCACAACATTGGGCTATAGCAAAACAACAAAAAGAAAACTTGTTATAACAGTGTGTTAGTTAAATTAGTAAAAACCACTACCAGATTTAAGGTCTACCGGTTTCGAAACGTACCCGTCTCTTCGTCAGGACCAACACTACACTGCTACATTCACAACACTATACACCACAACCATAGTATTGTTAAATTTTCGTCAATATTTATCACATACGTGTTAATCTTGTCAGAAACAAGCATGCATTAACTTGCCTACAGAACAAAGAACAATCAGGAATCTACGTGGGAGAGAGAATGGGAGGGGGCGGGGTCTAAAGTGGGTGTTACCAAATCTTTTGTGAAAGTTAAATTGAACAAAGGGCTGTATGGAACCGGTAGACCTTAAATCTGGTAGTGGTTTTTACTAATTTAACTAACACTCTGTTATAACCACAAAGTTAATGCTTTAAATATTAATTATAATATAAATATAAATATTAATTAAAAAACTTATGTTATTATCATAATATAAATATAAATATTAATTATAAATGTATTATTGAAAAAAAAAATTCTCAAGAAAAATAAATTCAAAAATGTTCTTAGGTTTTCACGGCCACTCAGAATATTCAGGTTTGTGTTTTCTGGGGTATTATGCCGTGTTATTACGACCTTTCGGCCTGAAGTTTCGGATCCCATTGCAGTGTCCCATCATCAGGGCTGATGTGCAGCCACATCAGCCCTTATGATGGACCCACGGCATAATACTCTAGAAAACACAAACCTGATTAAATAAATTTTATAAAGAAATTCGTACTTAACCTTCGTTTCAAAAATGGTACGAAGTGTAACTGGTGTGATAAGCTTTCCATTTCTGTTCTCAATTCTACCTAGACTCGCCGTATCCTTGTGAAATTACTAACTGCCATCAAGGAATGCTCAGAACAAACATTTTTTTACATATTTTTTTTTAGTCCGTCGTAATTTCCAGGGTTTGTTTTAGGTATTCACGGCTGTAATATAAACATAAGTTGTCTTCAGGGAAGGAATGCTGCAAAGAGTTTTCTCTTCATTAAATATCAAGCTTTCATCTCCAAGACTTGCTTAAACGTGGTTTGAAAGTTAGAAATATCAACGCGGAATAATATCCCCTTGAGTCGAACATTCTTAACAAGTAGAGACATGGTTTATTATTAATTGAATAATGTTATTATAATCAATATTCAGAATTAAATTCAATGTTCTTAGTAACGTTTTATGGAAAATAAGCATTGATTCGTACGACTTCAGAAACATAACATACATATGTTACTATTTTCACTTGAAAATGATGATCTAAACTTGTAAATATTTGTGACACGGATGTAGTGAAAATAAATGGTCAGTGGCGGGCCGAATGAACAAAATCTTAAGTGAAATTTATTATTTTTGTTTAAAATGCCCAGTTACAATATAACCTACAGCTTTTAATTTTTAAATATGACGTTAAAGCTATTTATAGCGGGTAGTTCACAATTTCAACACCTTTTAATGGGTATTTATTACGCCAAGAATTTAAAAGTAAATAAACTTGGACTGAAAATATAAAAGATACTGTTAATTTGATATTCTAATGGTTTTCGTACATTTTGTTTCCAATTTCCATGAACGTAATTATTTCTTTAAATGTTAATAGCATGAATATTGTAATTAATATTAATAATTTAGTAAAAAATAACAGAATTTTAAATAACTACTGAGATTAATTTGACGTCAACGGATTTCATTGCCACAACATCTTCATCAGGACGAACTGCAAAAACAACTCTATTGAAATATATAACGGCGTAAAAAAGATTTGGTTATTTTTAGTTATTTCAGCTATTTATTTATTTTAATGTAAATAAAATTTTCAAAAATGATGATAAGTACAAAACTGTTAGAAACAATAAAATATAACCGCAGTGGTTTAATAGAATAATAAATAAACATGAAAGATCCTATCCTAGCACCAAACATTACGAAAAATGGTTTCTTACAAACGGATTTTATAGAATAAATAAACGCACCGAAAAATTATTTCGAATCTTGAAATATCAATCTGGGAAACGTTTACAAATTTGTCTTTTCCGTTTTCAAAATAGAGAAGGTTTCCGGAAGCTGTTAGGAATATTGCGAATCGGAAAATTTAGTATTTTGTCAACATAACAGATTTTTCGGGGATTTAGCCTTCTAAGCCTCCCTTCATCGTAAATCAGATATGTAAGGGTTTTAAATAATAAATAAGATGCAAATAATATGTATGTACCAAATATCCTTTTACTATAAGGCGTAATTGGTAAAGTGGTAGTTTGTAAGTAGAAGAATTCTGGTTTGAATCTCAATGATATCAATATTTTGTATACCAGTGAACACATAGAAATAATCTTAGTCTACTTCGTTTTCTTCTTCCCTTAGACCAGTTCTGACAGAAAGCTGCTACTCTTTGGACGTCGAGATCTAGATGTCCCTTCATCAACGTTAAGGCAGTCTTCTAGAAGGAAGATGACAAGGTGGGAGTTCGTTAGCTGCAATGTAAAAGATTCTGAAATTGTCCATTTTGTTTACATGGTCTCTCCAAAATCTTCTTCTTGCTCTGCTCCATCGCATAATATCTTTGGTGATATAGGTCGGTCTTATTTCTTCATTGAGGATTCAGTATCTAGTCGTTCTTCCTGTGATTGCCCTTAAAGTTTCATTTCCGATGTTCTAAGTAGATTTTTTGTTCTGGTTGTGTCAGTCCTTGTTTCTGCACTATAGGTCATGATAGGCCTGAGAAACATTGTATAACACTTGTATACCAATACTTTGCTTTCTATATGCATTTGTGTTTATTGCATCCAATAATATTGTAGACTTCCAGACGTGGCGGAGGCTTTATTGGTCTGTTTTTTATCGATATACCTTATTTCTTTTTTATTATGGAATTACATATCAACGGATGAAATTAGAAATCGTAGCTTCACAATATAATTTACTCCCTAACTTCAAATAGAAATCTAATTTCATTTAAAATGAGATAAAATCCTGTATATGTATGGACCATGCAATTGGCTATCGATTTTCTGATAAGTGAGGAAGAAAAAATTAGGTGATAGTAACGCACTCAGTAGCGTAGTAGATATAAAATAAAGTTTCACTGAGATGCTTTGCTCATATGCAGGAATAGGCAGTAAAAACAGAGGGCATCTGTGAAGGACAAAAAAACTAAATACTGAAGGATGACCGAGTTAAAAGCTGCGACAACCAAAGAGCGTGCATGGATGTAGTCAAAGTAAAATTAGTGGGCTGGGATAGAAAAGTCTTCTTTCCCTACCCTTGCAGGGAAATGGTGTGGTGATTAGTTATTTAAGTGTTTTTCACTGACGTGGAATTTTTGTATGATCTTGGCGTTAACGAAAAAATAGTGCCATAGCTTTTCTCGTACACATTATAAGGACATGTGTGCTTGACTGAAATGATATTGTTTTCATTGCGTAAAAATAGATTAATTTTAAAAGATTAATTATTAGTGTGTTCTAAAAACAGAATAACTGGATTATATCTGCAAACAATAGGCAATCATCAATTAAGATAAATTATAAATAACATATTGGATAGTACGTATGGAAGTGTTACATGGAATTAACAATTTTAAATCTAATATGACGATAGCATAGTTCGGTAGAATTTGTAAAATAAGGTACATAAATAATATATCTATGTATAGGACTTTCAAAAATTTTATAGATGTGTGGTTTTTCTTGGGTGAAATCAGTGTATCGTGTAAAGTGATCACTTAAGCCAGCTATCACAAGTCGAGAATGTATCCGAATGATGTCGTGTTCTATGAGAATTTAAAAAAGCGGAACGCATGATCCATTTACACTTGTTTCTTTAGTTTTCAGAGAATCACTTTTGCAGCAGGATTGCAAACTAACCGATTGTAGATGCGACACTTGCGTACACAGACGATTTAGGTATAATTATTAAGTTAATCCTTTTTGGAGAGATACGGATTTCCTCGGGCATAATAATTAATTATGGACATAATAATTAATTTTGGAGGAGGTGCGGGAAAAAATAACGCGTCGACCAACGTGACCTCTCGAGACACAAAGCCGGGAAAGAACTGAGGGAGGACGGATGCAAAAGGGGTATTATGTTATTGTTTCAATCGATTTCACCGACCTCGTGGATTCTTCTAGAAGTTGTGTGAGTAGGACAAAGCTATGCAAGGAGAACGGGAAGTTTGGTGATACATGAGCCGACCGTTAAATCCACTTGAATGTACTTTCTGACCCGACGGAAACATAGGTACATTATATTCACGCGAATAACCATGGTTGGAGAACGAGGTGGTAAAACCGATGTAATACTGACGAAATTTAACGTTGTAGTCGATATTGATGTAAATAATGATATTTTATTATGAATCAACTAGGTATGTGACAATAAACGTACCGTCACGGACTACATTTATGGTGGGGGTAATTGACAAGGAGACACCGAAATGGGTTATATATCAAATATTGTGTTATTTATAAAATTCAACTGGTTATTAATTATATGTATTGCGTTTCGTGTTCAGAAATTTCTAATATATCTAGGTTATCCAATCTAAGGCCTTTTATATGGAAAATCTCAATGCTTTACCATCTTAATAGCTTCGTCTCTATGAGATATTTATTATTTATTTTAATTTTTAAAATGCCTTGAAATGTTAAATTCTTAAATAGTTACTATAAGCTATTATGCAATTATTAGTTTGTGTTTATTATGCAGAAATATGCATTTGCTCTTTTGTAAAGTATGCTTTCACACTGTGGCAGGTTCCACCAATATCGTTTCACTTACAACTGAACCCAATGTCTATATTTATGTTCTTTTATAGTAAATACTCATTTGCAAATATGCCGACTTAGCTATTTGTCGCATTAAAAAAGTGCAAGATTAAAATTGCAAAGAGCAAATCCATCAGGCGAACTACAATTTCGCTGACTTATTTAAAACCACCTTAATATATTGACAGGGATATCACCCGATTTACTAAGGTGAACTTTAACCTTCCTAATATTTCAGTATGGGTCTAAAATAAGAATACTGAGAAAATGGAATTTATTTTAAGGACATCACGCCCATTTCAATCAATAGAATACATTAAAGTATTGTACACATCTCTTGTCCGGAGCCAAGTAGAATATTGCTCATCAGTTTGGTATCCATATTATAAAGGGAATATAGATTATAGTACTGAGCGTGTCCAAGACAAATTTATCAAACACATTAACTACAAGATTAATATACCAATACAAAACATAAAATACAATAACCTATTGAAGAGACTGAAATTACTCACCTTATATTATAGAAGAAAAATTTGTGATATAGGTAGTTCTTCTTTATAAAATTGTAAATAGTATTTTGGACAGCCCTGACCTAGTAGCGTATATCAATTACAATATTCCATCCTTACATAAAATAATCACATATTATTGCCAAAATTTCAGAACTAATTACCAGTCAAATTCTATGATCAACAGAATATTACCCTTAGTTACTCGCACGAAGAAAATTACATAACTACTCGCACGGGGTCTCAGGTGACCCCTAATTGTAGGAATAACTTTTAATGTTTACTAAATAAATATGTAAAAAACCGTGTATTATTATTGAAGTGCTTTCTTTAAATATTATATTTTCAAAAAACAACATAAATTAATATCTAATTAGGCAAAAGACAAACTAAAGTAAAATAACTAGAAAAAATAAACATTTTGTACTTATGGTGAAATCAAAGTTAAAAATTACAATATTTTTAGGAACTGTCAGAATCATTGTTATCACACTGTTGACAATGTATCAACGAGTGATCATTGCACATAAATTTTTGCATGTTTTGCATCTTGTTGCTACTTTACGATCGCTTTTCCGCAGACAATTGTTGCAATGCCCACGTTTTGTTGTGGTTGGCGGAACGTGATTGTCTAGGTCATGCACTTCTGTAAGATGATTTTTTATAACCCTAGGAGTTGCAATGACTTAGAGTCGTAGTCTCTGGCAATTTTGAATAAGTTCGATAGACAATTTCCGCAAAAAATGACGCCTCACGTAAGTACGTTAATTGTCTGTATTTGCTCGATGCACAACGAGTGCATTTATACCAGTGACATTTATATTGTAATGTTTGGATAACTTTTTTTTATGACATGTATTTATACACTGAACTAATATTAATTTAAATTCAAGTTATAATACACGAAAAAATATTACAAAATAAGCAACTCACCTCTTTCATAAAAGTTACGCATGGCTGAAGAGAGCAGAGACACATTCTTACACGCCAGTGACTTAATCGCTACTAAAATGCAAACTTTGACATGAGTTAGGGAAGCTAGCGGAGGCACAAGGAAAAAGGGAATATGGCAAATACTTTTTTTAAGCGTGAAAGTGCTTTGACCCCATGCGGGCGATTTAGGGTTAAAGACTGGTAATGAATATGATTGTATGGTATGATCTAGTCAAAATTAAGTTAACACCTAAAGAGACAATATTATTACATTACTTACTTTCACTATTAGTATATACATGTTACGATATGTAATTTTATATACACATACTGCTTTGTATTTTATATTTTTACTAGCTGTTCGTAACCGGCGTTGCACGGGCTAAAGATTAAGAAATTTGTGGGGGGAAACAAAGGTTTGATTTGCATCGAAAATATATCAGGGGGAGGAGAAAAGGTATAAGGGGGGGGAGGAAATGTAGCCTATGTTACCTGCCAAATACTAAAGAATAAGTTTCCAAATTTTGAGTACGATCAGTCGAACGGTATAGATTTGCATGAAAAATATATCAGAAGGGGGGGAAGGGGTAAAGTAGAAGAAGAGAAATGTAGCCTATGTTACCCGCCGAGTCCTAAAGAATAAGTTTCCATACTTTGAGTCCGATCGGTAGAACGGTACGGATTAGCATCGAAAATATGTCAGGGGGAGGGGAAGGGGTTTGAGAATAGGGAGGAAATGTTGCCTATGTTACTTGCCGGGTCCCAAAGCATAAGTATGCAAAATTTGAATCGAATCGGACAAACGATGTGGATCTGTATAGAGACAGACAGACATTGAATTTTATAGGTATAGATACTCATATTTTAACCTTACTTATACCTGATACTTTTACTGCTTATAACTTTACTACTACTGATAGATATACTTAATATTTTATATTTTAGTGTTCATACCCGATATTTTTCTATATATTATATTTCTTAAATGTGATGTAATATTTTTCTATTTTTTTATAAATTACCTACGTGCTATAACTTAATAATTTTATATCTTGTATGTACTGCTTATACTTGATATTGTTTAAAATACTTATTTGTATACTACAACATTCTTATATTTCAAAGCCTAAAATGAGCGTGAACAAATAAATACATAATGAAATAAATAAATAAAAATGCAGAAAATAGACCAAACCACTTAAACCGATATTTATACTTATATACTTACGTTTGCACAATGAAAAAGCTCCTGCATTTTCGGAGGTCCAAATTTAATACGTAATAAAAATAAAATTAAAAATGAAAAAACTATCAATGAATGATTCAGAGATATATTTTAATTTGCTACGGCTATGCGGATGCCAGAAAAGGTTTCCTTCATGATTTCTTGTAATCAAATGGAGCAAAAGTAACCAGTGATGCAAATAGCTCTACAAAGAGAGGGGGATACGTTTCTTGATTTATATTTTCTATAATACACATTTATTTCATCAGTCCAAATATCAACTCAATGTAGAAAGATATTTTAATATATAATTATTTTTTCTTAAAGACAGATTTGGACTTGGGCATTTAAAAAAAACCTTTAAGTTATATTAAATTTTATTAGATCATTAATTAAAATAAATTTGTAATTTGTGAAATCATATTAAACATAATGATGAAGGTAAGATAACTTTGATATGTAAAACAATGAGCTTAATGAAATAACTAGTTTTACAATTATTGTCAAAAATCATGTTTTCTATAATTTTTTCGGCTATGTTTCCTACTAAATCTCAAATTCAATTCAAAAAAAATTCAAAATCTATTACATTTAAGGTATATTAGTAATCCTTGATGACTGCATTCAAATTTTTTTAGATACCACGCATAAACTTACATAAATACGTGCATAAACGATGGTAATCTCCATCGCAATTATCTCCTTAATACCTCCAGTAGAAGGCAACCAAACCAAGTAAATAAAATGTTTCCCAGATTTAACTCTACATAAGTGAAAACATTTTTAACAACTAAAACATTTTTTAATATAAATGACGGCCATTTGTACTTAATCATTTAAATTTGCAGTAATAATCAATATTTGTATGTTTAAGGGTTCTATTTTCTACATTTAATAATAACGAAATTTATAATGAATGTTCAGGCTATCAATAAAACCATTTATTAAATGTAACAAATACAATTTCTATAACTAAAGCACCATTTAGTCTTCATCCGTCTTAGTTAGATACGGTTTCGGAAACAGAAGGAGAATCCGATAAATCATTTGAGATAAATCCATTAGACGAATGCTTTTGAGTTGCAGAGGCTGCGAGATTAAGATTTGCCAATAAAATATCCCGCGGCCACAGCCCTTGCGTATTGACAGATGAGCGGGTGGATCGGCCTCACCCCCCAGAAGCGAAGGAGGCTTTGTCACGTGGGGGATATTTGTCACGCACGTGCTACCTAAAGTTGACGAGACTAACACGGAACAAACTTTGCCAGGATATTATTAAATTCGTAAAATATTGTAAATATGATATGGTTAAAAAAATCTTTCTGACAGTAAAGAAGTTCCCGTAATCTCAGTGAATAATTTTATTGATATAACATGATGCGTTTGACAAAAATGTCTTATACAATATGTAAAAAAAAGATCGACCGATGTAATTAATCAGAAATTCAGAGAGCCAAATTAATTTTTTAATAGAAATATAAACATTTTTGTGTAAATAGTGAGAATTATAAAAAAAAAAACAAAATGAATATTAAACTAAGGTTACATTTCTTTTTATTATTTAAAAAATTCATAAATTTTGTAAAATATTGAATGTATGTAAAATATCTCAATCATATTCGCCAATTTATCGACATATCGCTCGCTAAAAAGGTGAAAAACTAAAAAAATCTGGTAATAATTGTACAGGTGGAAGGCCAGCGAGCAAAATCAAATCAAAGAGGCTACTGGCATTTCTAATAGGATGGTTTTTTGAAATGCACACTGGAAATGCAGATGCAGAGAAATTAAGGACATTAGAAGACTACAATATATGGGTTACAATCTACGGTAATGGGAAAACTGACCAGAGAATAAAAGGAAGAGTGTTAAAAAAAAATTGACGGTATCCCCATATGACAGTTTCTACTGACACTAGCTGAATCAATTTTAATTTACTATCTAACTTTTGCGAAAAAAGGTACGCTTAAATATTGATTTACTGGACTATTCACTGGTACCTGGACTGGTATCCATTACGAGGATTAATAAAAATAAAAGGTAGATTTTGTACATGCGTATACTTATTGTAAATATATGTAGATATACGATGACTTACCTACGATTTCTATCAACGGTTGCGGAGATACTGTAGTAATCTGTAAATAAAAAATAGATATGTAAGAATTGAGTGAGGATTTAAGAGGACTAAAGTAGATGTATAGGTATAAAAATAAAATTACTTAAGGAATTAAGAAAATAAATGTTTTAAGGTTCATTAAAAAATTAAGACTTTGGTGATGATGAACAACCTGCAATCGAAAACATCTTCCACGTCACCAAACACATGATTAACAGGACTCTTGACTTTGGAAAGGACAAAAATGTCTATCTGTAAAGACATCTGTAAATTCATTAATATAAGGAATTGGTTTTTTAATTTTTTTTAACAAACAGACCATCAGCAAAGATCAGTCCTAGAGTACAAAATATAAATATTTTATGAATATTTTGAAAACTTAATCACACAATATACTTTTTATAATAATTTTTTTAATAAATAATGTCTTAATAATATTATAAATTGTGAATAATATTCAGAACAAAATAAAGACTGCCGAAAATCAATAAACACAATTCAGGGTAGTCAAAGGCATTAGTTAATAAAGGAAAATTTCTGTAGAAGCCATGACCCATCAGAGAATGTAGTCAATGTTGTCATAAACAAATAAGACCATAGATCGGGCGTTAAGTATTAATAACATAAAAAAATTATTTCTTTTAATCTATTTATATTTATATTAATTTTTTTTTAATGTTTTTTTTAATTTCAATCTACAAAGTTGCTCAACCAATTGAAAAAAAAAACATTAATAACACATTTTGAAAGAGAGTTGTAAATGAGTCGAAAGAACCACAAAACGTGTATAAGTAATAAAATAATTATGAACATAGTTTAAATAAATCTAGTATATTATCTATACCATATTAATTTAGTGAGCTATTTTAAAAAATAACAGAAAGCAATGTCTAATCACAAAGTTAGTACAAAGATGCTCTAAAATAAATAAAATGTTTATTATACATAACTTGCACGCCCTTGATCTTATATGAAGTAAAGTTGCGTCTCAGTAAAATCGTTTTTATTTCACTACAGCTATTAAACTGTATTGCGGTATTACTAAAGAAATTTCAAAGGAATGAACAGCGGACGAGTGATTTTAAAAAGATTGGTTATATAAAAGCAAAAAATTAAAGACTTGTGTGTAAGAAATCAATGGTCTCGATTGTTTGTTTTACAAAAAATACCAGTTTCCGGACTAAAGCAATAAAATATATATTCCGTTTGTGTGCTATCCAACCATGAATTTTGTACGTTTTTCCTGAGGTCAACGTACCGAATCATATTAATTATGTATATCGCTTGACTGATACCAAATAAATAATAAATAATTTTATTTCGTCGATCAAATAGCATATCCGTTGTGTTTTTATATATTTACATGGGTTTACGAAATGTTTCTTTTATTGGACGTAATTAAGATACTATGTATTTATTGACTGGCCGCACAAAGAATAGAATGAATACTAATGTTTATTACGTTTCTGTTAAAGTCATGGCTACTAACATATACAAGAACTAACAAAATATCTGAATTAAAATGGTTGTCAAAATTTTTATTTTATTATTATTTAATATTATTATCAACGTGTTTCCAAGGAAATTATAAAATGCTCAGGTATAACGAAGGAAAGAGAAAAGAGGCACGGATAAGAATAGCATGCACTATGAATATGAATAACACCACGCATTGCTGGTATTATAAAATGTGGAAATGGTGCGAGCTGGATTAAGGAGTAGAATATTTAAGTTGCAGAATGAATGGAAAACGAAAAGAGAAGTATCCCTTAACATAAAGGAAAATCCAATTTAATAAAATAGTACTGTCTTAAGATCAAACCATTAACTGTGTTCGGGCACCAAGGGTTAACATAAATACATGGAAGGCATATTCACTGCAAAAAGAGGTTCTGTAAAGGCAAAGTGAATGGTTTATATTGCTAGATTCGTTTCGATAATATCTATCCGTGAATACTACAATTTCATCTCAATTTATCCTTGTACTTATTGAACAAACACCTCGATAGTTTTTTTTTCCCGCAATCTTTTAGTAAACATCGCAATATTTTATGTATGCAAATATCAAATTATCGTCGGAATTACGTTTTGTAAGCCACCACGTCCCATAGTTGACTAAGTTCGACAATTTATGCTACTTAGGTAACCCTCTCACCAGAGGCGTGGAAAAATTGGAGCGCAAATGATGCTGATTTAATGAAATTATTTTACCTATTTTCAAGTCATTGCCACCATAAACTTCCCCCATTGCCATATACCTTCTGAGATGCAAGCGTTTACAGTCTGGCTTTCGTCTAAAATTTAAAGATTTTTGAACGCACCTCATACCTCGAATCGATTTTAAAATCGTACTCACGTCAGAGAAGACAAATTTTAAACGAACTTAATGTAGTCACTGTGAGTAACGACAGGAAATCATCCCTTAAAATAAAAGAGGCAAGAAATTTTTTAAATCCCCTATTAAATGAAGAGTTCAACAGTGACAAATATATTTTACGTAAGAGCTGATTTCAAACATTAATGGTAACAGATAAGTATACAGGTAAACTTTGCGCGTCATACGTCGATGATCATAAGTTGTTGACACAGGATAGAATTAATAAGTGCCAGGGTGATTTGTCGGCAAATAATAATTATGGACTCTAAAATTGACTCGAATAATTTATTTTTATCTATGTACCAGTACCAGACCTATGTGTGTATTCATTGAAATATTATGTATAAATAAATTAAAATGTTTGTATGATGCTGGGTTGTGGCAGGCACCATGTTTTACGTCTAAACAATGAGAAATAATATGAAAAGTTTAAACTCAGGAAACTCATATCATGGAAATGGCATGTAATGAATGAAAGAACAGTATATTGCGAACAAAATACTTACGATATGTATGTAAATTCATATAAATAACCAATTTGGAAGAAATTTAAATTAATGAGAGTCTGTGAAACTAACACAGTTATTATAATTTTTACAACGTAAATTGATAGATTTTTGACTGCAGTTACTTAATGCAAATACAGCGGACTCCTAATTATCTGAAATGCAGATTATCGGGGAAGAATTTCGAAAATCATTGAAAAATATATTTTTAAATATAAATGTAAAAAAATATACCTATCAATAAATGTAAATATAAATAAAATTGGCAGAGTAACATTTCCAAAGAGATGCTGAAATTCGGCACATGGAATGTTACGAGCTTAACCGGGTAAAAGTGACTGTGTACAGGCCCTGTGATGATATTGACTTATTTAAATCGATATTGATGAGTAGCTTATACTGGAATGGTTGTCTACTAAAGTTTATAATAAAGAGAAGCTTCACAACCCGTTAAATATTCTGTAATTATATGGTTGCCGGGTAAGTAGGTGCAGACGAGCCTTTATTGTTCCTGAAACGTAGAGGTATGCCGCGCATGTGACGCGTGCTTTACCTTTATTTTGACTAAATCGGACGAATCGCAGACGCGGCCGTTAGCAGCGGATCTGGCCAATGAAAGGCGTCCTGAGATGGTAGACTTTCACTTTTACACGCAAGTTGGAATAAAAGATGGCGGGAGATAGAGACTATATTTAGCGATACAAATTTGAGGAGCGGCCGTTGATTTTGCAGCCTTGAAATCGCCCGGAGGCCTTGTCGAAGGAAGTCCGAAATAAGGAAGATAATTTAACAGGACCGAGGAAAAAGCCGGAGGTTTATAATAATTCAAAGGAGATTTGGAACAGTGAACAGCTAAGCATTTCCAATATTATTTATTTCTATTGCCTTTTATGTGTATTCAATTTAGAACTTTCTGAATCGTAACAAATTTAGATACACGCTGTGATTTGTTTCGTTATGTATTTTGGACCTAGGGATGCTTATTACTATACGCGCATTAGATTTAATATATAATAAATCGTAATTTTGCGGCTGTGAAAATCCAGTTGGTGATCTGTTTCATAATACTTATGTAATTTTCAAATACGTCGCGGCCCAAACGGACAGTCATTTAAATTGATATTCACATATTAACAAAGATTTAAACGCTTTAAAATGGATTATTTTTACTATCGAAGTGTGTTTATTTTGTGGGACTTGAGTTCGGAGTAGTTGTGGAATTTAATATCGCGATTGATTTTGATTCAATTTGTACGAGAGTTTCTTCCAAACGGATGTATCTTTATGCAAAGGAATTTTATGTTATCTATACTGGCGATTGAATACACGGATTTCTGTATGATTTGCCTAGTAGCAATATGATAATTATTGTATTGCATAAGTGGTGTGCAATCCGGTCTCCAGCTAAGGATCACATTTATATTATCTATTACGGTTAATTATTTTTACTATCTAAATGTATTATTTTGGGAATATTTGAGATCGGGGTAATTATGTGTAATTGATATCACGATTGTCAGTGTGATATGAATTCAAATCGAACGAGAAATTTCCTCCAAATAATATATTTTAAAATGCACGGGAATTTTATACTTATTTTATTGTAACATAAATATATAGTTTATTAGACTCGTTAGATGTTTATATTACGTATCATTAGGCAATCGTTTTCAATACTGCTCCTATAAAGACGTATTTTGAATAGTATATATTGTATCTGTTTAGATTTAGTCGCATTTATTGTTTCTAGTGGGAGTTTTAGTATTGATGCTAGGCTCCATTATAAGGCGAGAATAGGTCATATTCATAACACGATTATAGGTATTTTTGCCGCATAAGGGGTGGCACTTTGAAAAGTATAATTGCGTTTTATGTTTGTCCCGGACGGAGAAGTTCTGGCGGTATGGAAATAAATAAAATTAAAATATTATTAGTTATTAAGAATAGCGTTTTACTTGATAAAATTGCAGAGGATGTTTACGAGTGTCGAATTTTTAATGTTTGAGCAATATGGTTTGCGCTAATATTTATTTTGCTTCGAATATAAGAGCAAAATTCTTGTCTCAAAATTATTTACAGGTCGGCCTGGCATATGAATAAAAATTGTCATACTGCCTCCGTCTAGCGGGAATCAGGAAAAGTTTTGAGCCTTCGCTAAGGATTAATCTCACCCGTCGAAAAATAAGCAAACTTTCTGGGCTAGGTTAGATTCTAGTTTGAAGAAAATACAACAGATGGTGCGATATTCTACTTTGATTACGTCCCACACGGGACGGCATCACGTGACCTTGACCGGGCTGCGCGCCGCTCCGAGGTACGCATTTGGTCGGTATGCATACGTGTATTGGTGCGGCGGCAGACGTATTTGGAGTCCACGCAAGCGAATGGCGGTGGAGCACAAAGGCCGGAACCGACACCGGCGGCATTTATTTAAATTTAGTCGCATTTATTGTTTCTAGTGGGAGTTTTAGTATTGATGCTAGGCTCCATTATGAGGCTAGAATAGGTCATATTCATAGCTCGATTATAATAAGTATTTTTGCCGCTTAAGAGGCAACACGACTGTACGCGTGATACAGGTTCGGATCGTGCGAAAGGTTTCTTCCAAGCGGAGTGTTATAGCGCACGGGAGATGGGGCGGTTTTATTGGGGAATCTAAAATGGTTCAATTTGTCCAATAATTATACTTTGAATTCCACATATATTACACAATATATTGAAATTGGGGAGGTCTGCTTTCTGGATAGAAAGATAGGAGGTTTTCTAGATAGAAGCGGATATTTTACCGACTTCATAAGGACAGATAGGAGAGTAGCTAGACCCTGTCAGGCAGGGTCTAGCTACTCTTTCAGAGAGACTAACACTGCAAAGCGAGCTCCGTGCTGCCAGGTCGGCATACTCAGCGGCCATCCGTGAGGCGAAGCGAGCCTCCTGGAAGAAATGGGTCACTGAGGTTGGTAATGCTGACCCCTGGAAGGTGACAGGACTAGTCAGGGGAGGGGAAGAGGGCACTGTCAGTCTCTTGTCCGGGATTATTCACGGGGAAGGGATGACGGTGGATCTTGTCTCAACCCTTGATGGGTTTCTGGATAAACTCATACCTCTTGAGCGCACTGGGAGGGAGACGGAACATCATCGAATTGTCCGAAAGCTGGCCCGTCTCCCGACCAGTAGTATGCTTAGTGAGGCGCGAGAACCTCCGCCTTTCACTA
Source organism: Agrypnia vestita (assembly GCA_016648135.1). Lineage (NCBI taxonomy): Eukaryota > Metazoa > Arthropoda > Insecta > Trichoptera > Phryganeidae > Agrypnia > Agrypnia vestita. Next base: position 72,813 of record JADDOH010005867.1, read on the forward strand.
CTGCAGAGCTGGAGAATATTTTCCGCAGCTTAGGCCCTACAAAGGCTCCCGGAATGGACAAGATAACGGGTGTTATAGCGAAAAATGTGTGGCGAGTCGCGAAAGATGAAGTTCTGTTCGTGATGAATGAATGTATGAAAGTGGGGCATTTCTCCGACGTGTGGAAAAAAGGCACTCTTTGTGTAATACCGAAGGGGAATGCCAGGCCTATGTCTGATCCGGGCGCGTATCGTCCAATCACCCTCCTCCCCGTTTTCGGGAAGATTTTTGAGACGGCGATACGCAATAGGCTTGAGAGTAATCTCTCGCCGGCCTGTGACCGATAGTTTGGCTTTGTTCGCGGTATGTCCACGGTGAGTGCCATGAAGTTTGCCCAAGAATGGATAAGGGACTGTCAAGAGAAGCATGCACTGGGAGTTTTCCTAGACATCTCGGGGGCGTTTGATAATGCCTGGTGGGAAATGATCCTCACTAAGTTGAAGGTGCGGCAGTGCCCGAGGTATCTTTTGACCTAGTCAAAAGTTACCTCAGTGGTCGGGCTGCTACTCTCAGCTATGGGGGGGTCTCGAGCACCAGGCATACAAACATGGGTTGCCCACAGGGTTCAGTCCTTGGACCGACCCTGTGGAACATCCTGTTTAACAACATTTTCCTGCTATCGCTGCCTGCAGGATGCACCATTATAGGATACGCGGATGATGCTTTTCTGCTCGTGTCCGGCCAGAGCCGCTTAGCGCTGGAAGAGAAGAGTAAAAAGTCGATCGAACTGATAGAGTGAAAGGAACAAGTTGTCTTTGGCGCCGAACAAAACTGTGGCCTTGATGTTCAAAGGGAGCCTGAGTAGAGAGAGGAACCCTACTGTGAAAATGAGAGGGATGAATGTGAAATTTAAGCGAGAGGTCAAATGGCTGGGTGTAACCTTTGATACGTCGGGTTCCTTTCTCTCCCATGTCAAGGCCATCTCAGACAGGGCGCGGGATTTCTTTACTTCCATGAGGAGGGTGAGCGTATCGAATTGGGGACTCCGGTCACCGGCTATGCGCCTAATATACAAGGCGACATATGTGGCTCAGATCGCATATGCCGCTGAGGTCTGGGCGCATAGACGTAAGTACCGGAGTGATTTCCTCGGCTCTGAATATAGGTCAGAGAGTGCCCTTGCTAGCGCTGACGGGGGCCTATCGGACTGTGTCTGGTGCGGCCCTCCCGATTCTGGCGGGGGTGCTTCCTGCGGATTTGGAGGTTCAGGAATTTAGCGCCTTGCATACCCTGAGGCGGGGTCTGGAGGTCAACTACTTTGGTAGGCCCATTAGGCCTTCGGATCACGAGCGGTTCCGGGTGTTGGGTCTTAGACTAAGACAAATTACGTTTGAAAAGTGGCAAGAAAGATGGGACACGGCCACCACCGGGAGATGGACTTATTCTTTCTTCCCGAAGGTGGCTGTGAAAGATAAGAGCAGCGGATATTTTCCGGTTCTGGATCACTATACGGTGCAGATACTCTCTGGACACGGAGAGTTCAGGTCGAAGCTTTTCGACCTTGGACTCTCCGCAGATCCGTGGTGTACCTGCGGCCATGTGGCCCAGACGTCGGAACATATTCTCTGGGTATGCAAGATAATGAACGATGCAAGAGAGGACTTGATTGAGGGTATAACTGGGCATAGTATTAATGTACCGGGCCTCCGTCCCTCTAACGAGGACCTGGTAAGGAATGCAAGGAACTTCGGATGCTTCCGTGAGTTTGTTAAGGTGTGGGTGTCCTGGTGGGAAATCCTGCGGGGACCTGAGTAAAGCGCTTGCTCTTGTAGAGCTGATCGATACCAAGTCTGATGTTTCTGGGTTGAGTTATTTTTAATCTCTGATGTATTGCTCATGAATCGGATGTATATCTGCCGGTCCTAACTTCCATTGCCGGGTGTCACGTTTTTGTTTTGTCTTTCTTTTCCCCTTGATGGGAGCGGATTATTCTTCTTTATTTTTTTTTGTCCTGTTTTCGACTTGAAGCTTTCCACTGCCGCCGCCGTGGGATCTCGTCTTTTATTTTCTATTATTTAGTTATTTTGGTGTAGCTTTTACTTTTTATGTTATTTTCCTTGCAAATAATTATGTATTTTGTTTTATTTTTAATAAAGACTTATCTTGAGGTGGGGACAGTGAATGGTTTTTGTTCGAGCGGCCGTGCCACTTCGCAACGGTTATACTACCGTTGCGGAACAGCACGGTCCTGCTTGTTAGTTGAAAAAAAATGTCAACCTGGAGACGACTGAGTAGAACCGATATGGAAGCTTTTGCTCTTAGAACGGTCCTGGGTAAGGGGTGGGTACCATTCACTGTCCCGAACAGGATCCTTGTTGTCCCCATGAGATCTCCAAATTCCCATGCTGCCACACTCCAATACACGAGCGCGTGTTCTCACATCTATCTCAATCGTCATCGATTCATTTTCTTTTCAGCTTATCGCGTGCCTCAATTCGTTTCTTCGTTGCACGGAACCTCTCTGCTTCCTCGAACATTTCGTTTTTAAATCCTCAGCAAAAATGATTAGCACTCCAGATCGATACTTGGAAGTTCCATCCACCTGGGTCAAAGACGAGCACGCTACGCTTGCCCTTTGAATTTGTGTTGAACCCGTAAGCCCCCGCCGCCACAGTGAGCTCATTGATGATCTGCAGCACGTTGAGCTTGACTATCCTGACCACATTCTTGATAGCTTGTCGCTGAGAGTCATTGAAGTAATCTGTCATAGCCAGAACTGCTTCCTTCACACTCTGGTCCACGTACGCTTCGGTCATCTGTTCGATCTCGTCCAACACCATGGGACTAATTTCATCGGGAGAGAGTTTCTTGTTCTCCCCTTTGTACCCTACTTGCACCATGGGCTTGTCCTCCACGGTGACTACGCAGAAGGGCAAGGGCTCCATGTCCTCCTGTATCTTGAGATTGGTGAACTCGCGCTGCTCGGCGTCGAACACAGTATTGCTGAGGTCCATCGCAAACTGGTCCTCGGCCACATTTTCCATCGTCACCTGGTCCTCAGCCGCATTTTCCGTCGTCACGTGGTCCTCGGCCACATTTTCCACCGCCACCTGGTCCTCGGCTGCATTTTCCATCGCCACCTGGTCCTCGGCCACATTTTCCATCGGCCTCTCACTATCGACGAAGGTCATTTCTGCAGGTGTTGTCCCATTTCCTTGGTCATTCCTAATGTTTGAGGGCGCCGCCGTTTCGTACTGCCTGTGGTTGCTATCCTGTAAATATCGTTCGTCGAATGTAGAAGGCTTTTTCCCTGTCGACCCCGTAGCAGTCTCTACTTGAACCTTCTGGCAATTTCTTACTTCATCCCGAAGTTTCTCGATTTCATGTTGTGTCTTTTCAGCGTCACGTTTTACGTCTTGTCGAAGATCCTTGATATCTTCTTGAAGATTTATGACGTCCAGTTTAGTGATCTGCAATTCTTTTTGTTGCTTGTCAACACTAAGTGTCCCTAAGCTCCTTGATGCTTCCTAATTTGACGTCCAACAACTTCCCAATTTTTGCTCCTGTTCTTCATTGTCTTCTTGGCATTTCCGCTCCTGTTCTTCCTTGTCTTCTTGGCGTTTCCGCTCCTGTTCTTCCTTGTCGTCTTGGCGTTTCCGCTCCTGTTCTTCCTTGTCTTCTTGGCGTTTCCGCTCCTGTTCTTCCTTGTCGTCTTGGCGTTTCCGCTCCTGTTCTTCCTTGTCTTCTTGGCGTTACCGCTCCTGTTCTTCATTGTCGTCTTGACGTTTCCGCTCCTGTTCTTCCTTGTCTTCTTGGCGTTTCCGCTCCAGTTCTTCCAGCATCTTCATTATCATATCGCATTCCGCATCCGAAAATTCCTCCATGGTTGCCATTTCTTCCTGTGCCACGATCTTCACGTTGATTTCTTAAAAATCTCCCGAATCTCGCTTCTGACGCTTGTTACGTGGCGTGGCTCGCTCGAAAAAATGAAATGGCACAACTAGTAAAATAAATCTTTTATTATCGCTTGTACATTACCTCTGACATTTTACAATCGCTCGCAACGCAATACTGCTCTATTTTTTTATTCAAACACAAAAGAACTGCTCTCTTTTGTTTTTCTACTCGGGTAAGAACCCTTCCATTTCTTCGCTATTTATTTAATCATGTTAGTTCTTATTTCAACCACTGGGCATACCGGCCCGCCGTTCTGCGCATGTGACACTTTTCTATGGAACTGTCAAATGTCAACGAACAGCTCGTTACAATATTATGTAAGACGCCACAGATTTTTCTGGCGATCTATTTATTATGTAATATACCCTTAACAGGAAAAGTAATTTACTTAGTAATAATGTAATACTTTTTGTCGGAAGAAATGAATTTTGCCGCGACTCGGAATGAATTTTGCCATTAGGCATAGTTGACAGTAAATGTGATTTCTATATCTCTTCATATGTCAGGTTTGGATAACATTACATTTATTTTCCACAGGATAGATTAAAATGTGGCTAGGTGATGTATCTGGATATAGGGTAGGGTAAGCCATTACTGACACTATAATGTCTGTAACGTAATTTAATAAAAACGATTTTGATGGCAGATGTCAAAAGTCGCTCGTAGTGCGCACTGAATTAAATGAGATTCACAGTTTAAACCATCAACATAATTCATGTTGATACAACTTTCGTAGTAATTTTTTTTATTTTATCATTTAGGCTACATAATTGATATTTACATTTAATTTTTCAAATCTTTTAGTACAGTAAAATCCCGTTAATTCGAACCTCGATAATTTGAAATTTGCCATAATTCGAAATTTTCAAAATCCACAAGTCCCAAAATGTTAATTTCATAGTAGATTAACCCCGATAATTTGAAAACCCCAGTAATTTGTAATTTGAAATAATTTTTAGCCTATTGCCCCATAAATAAACACATTTTAGTCCACATAATTAATTTTTTTTTTAAATTTTACGAAATTGAAAATAATATTTCAATTTTTTTCGCAAGTGAAAACAACAAATTTGTCAATATCGGGTACTTTAGTAATAAAAATTTTGCGATCTTTGTATTAACATAATAAATATTATGCTTTCAAAATGATTTCTTGAAATATACATAAATACTTATGTTTTTCACAAAAATAATGACTTTCTTCATAAGTTTTACAATCACATCGCGATTTTTTTTATTGTATCTTGAATTTCGAATTAACGGGGTTTTGCATAATTCTGAATGTTTTCCTTGGATCCCTGAATTTCAAGTTAATAAGTTTCTACTGTACATTACTGTGTCATAATAATAATAATTATGGCTCATGAACTGTTAGATATGATTGATATTAATACACATGAATCTTTTGTAACATTGGACGCAACAATTTGTGAGTACTATATAAATGGTACAGAGAATCTGAAAATACTTAATCAAAACATTAGATCAATTAATAAAAAATTTGATGAATTTCTAATCCTTCTAGATAGTCTGTCTGTAAACTTCCATGTTATAATACTTACCGAATGCTGGCTCACAGAATCTTACTCACCAAAACATCTTAATCATTACACTCACGATAACACCTCCAAATACTATACAAAAAATGACGGTATAGTAGTCTTCGTTAAAAATGAATTTCATTTCGGAAATAATATTTCAGGATTCAAACTGTTTGCAAATAAATTTACACGATGATACATGTATCTTAGCAATTTATCGCTCTCCCTCAATACACAACATCTCTATATTTCTAACGCAACTAAATGTTCATTTAAGTAAACTTTCCAATAAAAAAAAACATTGTTTTAACTGGGGACCTAAATATCAACATTTTCAATAATGGCCATCCACAGAGACATGATTATACCAATATGCTAGCTTATCACGTGATTATGAGCACTTTAACTTCCCCCACTAGAGTTACAAAAGACTCAAAATCCTGTATAGACCACATCATGATTAAAACTAATAAAAAAATTAAAACACTTATGTATATGTTACAGCGAATTTGCATTTTTAGTGAGACTATACTTTCACTAGTAGAAATGTACTTTTCCCGGTCGGGCAGAGTCTGGGCAGTGAAAACATCTAAATCAATGAATTCTCAGATTCACTACACATTATCTGTGAAAATATATTTTATTTACGAATGCGCGCATTACTCAAAGCATAGACAATATATCCCTGAAACTATCAATTTGTACACGTAATTCTTAAAGCGTAGAAAGTATAAAGGCGGCACTTCACTAAGCGATTTTTATTCATTTTGCGGTCCTATTTTAACTCCTAAATTAAAATAGACAGGGGCACCGCAAAACGAATATGAATCGCGAAGTAAGGTGTCGGCTGAAAGATCGCGCACTCGGGTTTTTTATGATATCTGACGACTGCCGGAACAAAACGAGGTTATGTCACCATGTAAATATTGGGGGGTTAAGGGAAATTTTTTATTAATGAATATGTATTTTGTCAATTAAGTTTATTAAATATGTTTTTTTATAACAATACAACAAAAGTTTATTTCTTACAAATATAGAAACATAAGTAACAAATACTCGATGCGAAAAATACAAAAAATCAAAGAGATTCTAAGTCATCATTTACGTTTGAATTCATTCAGATTCTTCCACATTTCCAATTTTCTATCTTTTTATCAAAAATGTGTCTAATGTCATTTGCGTTTCTTGTTTGCGCTGTGTAAAGCACGTGTAAAGTGGGTGGTAGACGTACAACATAAAGTGCGCGGTTTTTAAGTTCGCAAACTTACTCGGCTCGACGTCGGTGACAGACGTGAAGCTTGCTCACACCGTATCATTTTTATGAGTTTAATCGACTGTCTTTTGAATTATAAGATGATCAGAATTTCGTAAGTGTTCGCGATTAAAATTTTAAAAATATATTACGTTTTAGTTACCTACCTAAACTAATCCAGTCCAGAAGTGTGACAGTTTGAGAAACAGAACTATCGCCACAGAATAGAGAATATGCTATCGCTCAAAGGATAAAAATTAGAAATACTGTCGCTTTGTGGTGACTTTGGACTAGACTAGTGTAGAATGAGACACAAAACGCAAAATAAATTTTGAAAAACAAGGTCCATGTGCCATTAGAATCTTGTTATAAAATCATATAATGAAGAATTGGTGCAGCCGAAACTTTCAACTTTCAACCTTCAAAATGACTATTTTAATAATATCCGTTACCTACATAATGTTGATATGCACAGAAGAAATTAATAATGCAGTAAGAACCTTGTTCACGCAATAACTTATTAAATTGTTATTCAAGGCCCGGTTGTTTCAATTTGGATAAATAAAAGTTCGTTTAAAAGCATAGATTTTTACGGAAACGGATTTCAGACTTTTCAAATTTAATTTTTGACAGTTCGGAAACCAATAAATTCACTAGTAAGTAGAAGTTAAAATATTGTATTCATTTCTATTGGTGAAAAACTCTTTGAATATGATAAGAATGACCTTGAATATAATTTCTATAAAATGCCAGTGAATGATGGACTCACTAGAAAAACAGATTCACTGTAACATATATACAAATCAACTATGACCGACCATTACACAATCATGGTTTCATTAAGCTCATTTAAGAACAACAATACTAATACAGAATTTCAACACCCCCACACAATAATAGACTATAATAACCTAAAAACCTATTTTGAAAACAAAAATTGGCATGACCTTTACCAACTTACTAATTGCAAAAAAGCATGGTACTACTTTATAAAACATCTACAAGTAGCAATAAGCAAAAATAAGACAACAAAATACATGAACATTCTGTCCAGCGAAAAAACTCTTAAACATTGGATTACTCAAAACATCAATCAAATGCATAAGAAAAAGAAACTTATTACACAAAAATACACATAACAACCCCTATGATACCACACATCACAACTTCTACAAAAGATACAGAAATATTTGCACTCTAATAATAAAAAAAGCCAAAGAAATTCATTACAAACAAAAAATCCTCAATAGTAATGGCGACTCAAAAAAAATATGGCAAATCATGAGGGAGGCAACCAATAGTGAAAATAAAAAAGAAATACGTAGTCCTTAATCAATTACAAATTAATGGAAAACTGACCTATTTTAAAAATAACCCAGACATAGTTGTCAATCATGCCAACCATTTTTTTACCAATATTGGGACCGACTTAGCAAAACAAATTTCCTCCCGGTCAAATGATACCAACCCCGGTCAAACAATAAGCAAAATTATATGGGACATAAATTTTCATTTACAAATGTAGAGAAAGTTCAAATAGAAAAAGCGATTAATACTTTAAAAAATATTAATGCCTCTGGTACGGATGGTATAACGACCAAAATTCTAAAATCATTAAATCTATATCTGTTAACGCCCCTTCAATACTTAATCAACTTAAGCCTGAAATCCGGTCACTTTCCTTCTGCCCTGAAACATGGGCTAATAATTTCAATACACAAAGCAGGTAGTAAATCTGACATCAACAATTATAGGCCTATTACACTGCTGAACTCACTATCAAAAATTTTTGAAAAAATCATAAAATTTCAACTCGTTAATTACCTCGATACAAATAAAATAATCTCAGGAAATCAATTTGGTTTTAGAAGAAATTTGGGAACAACCGAAGCTATCACCTCTGTCACTGATTTTATCACTACTAATTTGGATAAGGGACAAAAATGTATATCATTCTTCCTCGACCTTACGAAGGCTTTTGATACAATATCTCACACAAAATTAATTGACAAGTTAGAAAAAATTGGTATCTCAGGCAAAGAACTAGATCTGTTCATAAGTTATATTACAGATAGAAAACAACAAGTCAGAATTGATAATATCACTAGCAAACCTCTCGTTACTAGCTTCGGGGTCCCACAGGGTAGTGTACTAGGTCCTTTATTGTTTTTGATCTATATAAATGACCTTTGCAAAATTCTCATAAATGGGAATGTTATTTGTTTTGCAGATGATATTGTTTTACAATTCCAAGCTGATACATGGCTATCTACATTTAAAAAAGCACAAATAGGTATCAATGCTGCTAAAACCTGGCTTGATAGTAATACTCTAACACTCAACACAAACAAAACCAAATATCTTTTCAAATTCTATGTAGTATAAAAGAAAATATTCAACCTTCCAATGAATATAAAATAAAAGTACACACTTGTTCCAATCCCCACGATGATAACTGCCAGTGCTCCTATATTGATCGCACTGAGAAAATAAAATACTTAGGTCTTATCATTGATGCTAAACTTAAATGGGCTGACCATATAGAGTTCATTGCCAATAAAATTAAAAAAACACTTTACTTTCTCAGAAATATAAGAAATTTTCTCGACATTAAACTTTTGAAAACAGTGTACTACGCTATATGTCAGACGATCATTGAACACGGAGTAATTGCGTGGGGAGGAGCGACGTTAACGGCAATTAATCCTTTAATTATTGTCCAGAAAACAATTTTAAAAACAATCTTAGGAACACCGATTACTACAAGTACAGACGAAATATTTAATAAATTAGAAGTTTTTGATGTTAGACAAATATATGCCAAAACTGTCCTAAATTACATGTACAAACACAAACAAACACATTTCACACACACCCAAAACACTATACATACACGCAGAAACAAAGATGCTATTCAAGTCCCAAGAGCGCGAACCACGTATGGACAAAGGAACTTCAAACATATAGGCCCGAAACTGTACAATACAATGCTGGAAAGGGTATCACAAATGAACAATCCGAAAAATGTAAAAACAACTATTAAAATTTGGGTAAAAGAGATGGGTCGACCAGCTATTGGGAAACTCATCCAAACAAATTGAGAATTAGAAAAATTGAGATTGTATTTGTGTATATTTACATGTGCCTGAGTGTAGGCGATTATAAATCTTTTTTTAAAACTTATTTGTTCAAAATGTACTTTTTGTTTTAACCTATTTTGTATAAGTGTACTTACATATAAGTTATAATTGTAAACTTTGCCTGTCTCAACACAGAGCTCTCTAGTGAGACAGGCATAGTAAAATCAAACCTTATTAAATGTATATAAGTAAAGCAATGAAATAAATAAAATAAAAATAAATTATTGTGCTACAAATGTTTTTATGTTAAAGATGTTTCTTTTTATAATTTAAAAGAAAAAATATATTTATGTTTGTATTGCATTTAGGGGAGTGTCTTTGTAATATTAATAATGGTTTATTATTTGCGACTTATTTTATTTTAATATTACCGTGCATGATTTAACATTTTTGATAATGTTGCTTATTCTTATTATGCCGGTGTAAAGATCAGTATGCATTAGCTGATCATTCAGCTTTATAGCTGCTAGCTTTATGCTCAACTGTGTCTTAAATTTGTGTTTACCTTTACGAGAGTTTTGAGACCATAAATAATCATTTGAGACTGATAAACAACAATGTGATTGTGTTGAACAATTTTACTATTATGAATAATGCGTCCAAAGCAGCTCTAAAATAAATCCAAAATATCAATCCGGTAGGTTTCGGGATGATAAAATTTACTAGTCCCTGTATATTGTATATATTGTAAACTGAGCCGGGTTTCCCTAATTAATGATTGTAATCGCAACCTAAATACATATAAGAAATTGAAAGATAAATCATATTATATTTGGACATTAGTTTTGTCAAATTTCGATAAGTCATTATCAATGTTTATGAATTCCAGAATTGTTCAGTCTGTCACTGACCAGCAAGACCAAAATCCGCGGCCTGCTGGAGATCATCTCCTCAGCGGCGGAATACGATGACATTTGCGTCAGACACCGAGAGGATCAACTCCTAAAAAGCTTAAGCGCCAGGTGAAAAATCGCAAAGCATATTTTAATTTATATTTATTTAACAAAATTATACAGGTGTCTCATAGATAGTAGCAAAAATTTTGGGAGTGTCTTTTTCATTCGATTTTGTATGTAATATATTCTTTACGCATTAAAGGTGAAATGTCGACAGTTGCGGAAATAAACGACATCAAAGTTTGTTAAAGCGTTAAGATTTTTAATACGGTCGTTAGATATATTTAACTGTAACTGATTGCGGATATTTTATACGTTTTCCCGAGAAATGATTCTCGATGTTTCGTTGAATTCTTATTCAACGAAACGTCGAGAATTGTTTCTCAGAAAAACATATGGTTCGTATAAAATATCCACAAACCGGTTACAGTTAAATATCAAAGTTTGCATTTTTTTTCATTGTATTTTGGTTTATTTTTTGTAAAATGTTAGACTGTCATGAAAGTTATTAATTTATAATGAATATTAAAAATTCATTCGCCTTGATACAAGTCAAATAAAATGATTAAAACCTTGGAGAAATTTGAAATATATTTTTTTTTTAAGGTTTGTTATTTATAATTTTTTTAAGTATGTTAACTATGAGTCTAATATTTTACAGAAAAGTGCCAGATATATTGAAAAAAATGCAAACTTTGATGTCGCTTATCTCCGCAACAGTTGACATTTCACCAAAAATGTAAAGAATATTTTCTATCAAAAATTGAAAGGAGAAGAATTCCCTGAATTTTTGCTTCTAGCTACATGCTGTGTTTAAAATCGAGTGAGTTTTTTTAAAATAATTTTTTTGACTGACCATCTTTATTTTTCCAGACTGCCACACAAACCGACGTCCACAGGCGGTGGGATCCCGAGGTTCAACGATCCTCATGTGAAGGCTAACCTCTTGTTACAGGCTCACTTATCACGCATCCAGCTCAGCGCTGAGTTGCAGCAAGATACGGAGATCGTCCTGTCCAAAGTTAGTATCATTTAAATGATGATTACTTTGTTCTGGCTAATGTTTCTTTTAGGCTAGGCGTGCACTAAGGATCTTTCGCCGCAAGTCAAAATGTCGCAGAATGGTCAAAAGAAGGGATCAATTTTTTTTGGACATCTCCATCCACAGCTGATGCCTTTCTTTTAACTGCTGCAGCAGCAGAGCGTGCAACTGTTCAGCATATAAAATAGACAGGGCATGTTTCTCCTGCAAGTGCTCCTGCTTTTCAGCCTCTGCATTTCTTCTTGAGAGAAGTTTGTCGAGCGCATTGTTGAACTAAAACAGACACGAAATTTCTCAAGATCAATGCCGAAATATTGCGAATAATAATAAGAACACATATACATTTTGCTTACCCAGAAAGTTGAGACATGATTGCACGTTTTTAATCTCCGGAAATCCAAAATCAAATGTCAGATAATAAAATCCGTTTGACGTTTGTTTAGTTTGTTTGAACTATTTTGAACCGCAAAAGTAGGTATTGCCAGTTGTAAAAAACTGAAATAAATCAAATTCCATAGACATATGCGGTATTTGTGGTTTATTCCGCTTGGCACCCTATTAGTTTAACCGTGGTAAAAAAAGACGTTTGTGCAACCCAAAATAGAGTTTACTCTCAGCTGAGGGTAAAAAAAGTTACTCGGGTCAATGTTACTCGAACCAAATTTACTTCTGCTGGCGCAACCGCGCCTTAGTTGTTGGAGGATTAGTCCCTGGTTCAGTGGTTCCCAAAGTTGACAGGACCGCGACCCACCAAAAAAAATTAAATTTTCTGGACCCACCTGACTCACTTCCAATATATATTGTAACTGTACGAAAGACTGTTCAATTTAAAAAAAAAGAAAAATGTCAAAATATAATCAAAATTTTTAATTACTATGTGATATTTTAATGGGAAGGATGCAATTGTTGCCTATTTCTTGTCATAACAGCATTAATGACAACTTCAATTTTAGTCACTTTTAATCGCAGTGAATTTGATATATCCAATTTATTTCTGTATTTAGTCTTAATAGAAACCATGACAGAAAATCCCACTTCACACAAGTATGAGGTAGTGAAGGGGAGGAGGA